>PISX010004552.1:0-119478 GCA_004024625.1 Mellivora capensis
AGAAGTCCTCTCTCCTTTGTGAGAAAAGGTTAAAGAACCTTCAGACCCAGGGTGTGGAATGTGTCCCTTCAGTGAGTGAAAAGTAAAGCCCTGCTAGGGAATTCTAGACCTGGACAATTAAAGAAGGCTCCCTAAATGGTCCGTGCCAGCCTCCGGGCCAGTGCAAATCTCTTCTGCGCTTTCTGCCATAAGACCGCATTTCCCCTAAAAGTGCCAAGTTGCAGTTACTATTCTGGTAGACGGTGCCTCACAAGGGATAGGGCTGTCTATTCCACTTCTGGAATTAGCTGAGTTTCTGTTCCTACCCCGGGTCCACCAGAGTCACACGGTCCTCAAAAAGCACGTTTAAACGAGGGCAGCAAAGGAAAAGCAACAGCAAAAGGAATGATGTCCTCTTCCTTCATTTATCTGTTTTGTTTGTATTTACATGTCCCCATGGGGAACCAGAAGGCTCCTACCATGTCACGTTATGTACATTTCAGTGATCTCTGGACCCAGGTTCAGTGTTCTGGAGCTGGGCTTCATTTTTTATCTGCAACTCAGGAACAGAGAAGTCCAACCCCCATCTGCTTCCTTGTGGAGTTCACCAGCAACCTTCAGTGCACGATGCCTGGGTTTGCCACACTGGGTGAAACGGTATACCCACATAAGTAGACGTGTCTGTGGGTTGGACTTGAGATCCCACAGATGCAAATTCTCTAATTCAGAGGTGAGTTATCTTCTATGTGGTGGGAACAGGAAATTGCATATCCGGCTCCTGTTATGGAGCAAACATTTAAGACATGGTACCCCATTTAATTTTTAGAGCAACCCTGAGAATAAATATTATTGTAATTTTATTTTGTAGCTGAGGGAACCGAAGCTCTGAAATGTTAAGTAATTTCTTTGCTCAAGGTCTTGGCAGTATTAGAACTAGGTTTGATGGTCTGGCCATGACCTTCCAGGGCTCCTAGTAAAAGCCTAGTCATCTCCATTTTATGGGAGAAGGAATGAGGCTCCAAGTGCAGCCTGAGGAAGGTTTCTGAACAGCAGCAGTGTTCAGCTTGCTTGACGGCTGTATATCTCTCCATGATCTTTGGTGGTTTTTGTTGTTGTTGTTGTTGTTTTCCCCAAGACAGTTATGAGCCTCATCACTGCTGGAAGTCCCCTCACCATTTATGGGATCTGATAGGACTGGTGGTTTGGTTCCCAGAATCCGTAGTCATTGTTGGGCTTTAGGCTAGAGCTTTGTTTTCCTTTATCCTTTCAAAGACCTTTTCAGAAAGCAGTTAAGCAGACCTAAAATTACACGTGAACTAAGAGGACTTAAAAAAATGCCTCTGATTTTTTTTTCTGTCTTTTAGCAACAAAATATAAATGTGAAGTCCTTTTCCCATTCCTGACATTCACAGGATGTCCACCTCTTGTCCACCTCTGGTGCCAGCTTCGCTGTGATCCATATTAACGCTCGGCTGGCTGGGGGCTCTGTAGCAGCTCATCGCCATTTCTGTTTAAGAACATAATGAGAAAAAAGCAGTCTTCAAGTCACGCTGCTTGGAATAAGATGGGAGTCTTGATCAATATGGAGGCCTCTGGGACCCAGGCACCATCTACTCCGTGGCCAGAATGGGTTTTGCCCCTGCTATATCTCTGTCACAGAGTCAGCGAGCGTTAGGCTTGTGTGGAAATAATAGTTCCAGATCGTGATCAAATCTTCGCCTCATTAGTGATATAATCTGGTCAACAGAGAGAGCTAATTCATGGAGTTCACTTCCAAGTAGGTGAAGTTGGTACTTTCTGTTTGAGAGACCCCAATGAGGCCCCATGGCCTCAAAATAACTTTCCAGTTGTCTCACTTTGGCTCCTCTTATGCCTCATACCTGGGCTGGAATTATTCTGGTTACCTATTTATACAATCCCCTGTATCTGTGAATGTGACCTTATTGGGGAATGCAGATGTGATCAAGTTAAGATGACGTCTGACTGGAGTTGTGTGGGTCCTAATTTAATACGACTAGTGTCCTTATGAGGAGAAGAGAAGAGACACAGAGACACAGAAGGAGGCAGAGACTGGAGTGATGTGTCTATAAGCCAGGAAATGTCAAGAATGGTTGGCAATGCCAGATGCTAAGAGGAAGGCATGGGACAGATTGTCCCCAAGAGCCATGACCCTGTTGACACTTTGATCTCACACTTTCAGCTTCCTGCTCTAGGAGAGAATACATTTCTGTTGTGTGAAGCCACCAGGTTGTGGTAATTTAAGGCAAGGCTAGGGAACCAATACAGGCAGGTGGGAGAAGTTGGCTTGATGTACGAGTGGTAAGTTCCCATGGAACTAGAAAGCAGGCTGCCATTTCCCCGGATTGTAGGTCAGAGGCGGGAGTCACCGACAGCTCTGTGAGGGTAACTTTTCAGGCCTGAGATTTGTTCCACTTGGTAGAGGCTGCTACAAGCCAGGCAGAATTCTTCGAAGGCTCTGGGCCATTACCTTCAAGAGGAGCCTGAGATCACTGAGCAGAACCACACAATTTACAAAAATCAGGTGCTTGGATGGGTGCCGACAAAAGGGAGATGGCCTCACTTTGTCTTCTGTACAACTGTGCCCAGGGCCATTTCCATACCAAGAGACAGTATAGGCCAACTCTTCCTTCTGTGAAATCTAGAGATTAATTGACCCAATGCCTGTCCCTTGTCTCGCTGATCTTGCCCCACTCTCCTTAGGGTGAACCTACATTCTCCATTCTGATTCTTCCTCCTCCAGCGCTGCCTATCTCTGTGTGTATGTCCT
This sequence comes from Mellivora capensis, assembly GCA_004024625.1. Taxonomy (NCBI): domain Eukaryota; kingdom Metazoa; phylum Chordata; class Mammalia; order Carnivora; family Mustelidae; genus Mellivora; species Mellivora capensis. The sequence goes on from PISX010004552.1 coordinate 2,768, forward strand.
GCTGGGAAGATAGTTCTGGGAGCCAGTCTAGCTGCCTTTTGTCTACTCATTCCATGAGGTGCCCAGTAAATGTTGGTTAACAGATTCCTATTTTTCATCCAGAAACAGATGTCCTCTGGAATGACTATTGAGTGTGTTATCCAGAATGCCCCTCAGGATGGAGGCATTATTCTTCCAATGGCTGGGCATGTGGAACAAGGTGAATCCTTCCCTAGGATTGCTTTACCCAGAGAAAGCTACCCAGATCAAGTTATTTAATGAGTGGTCAGTCCAGGAGTGCAAAGGCTGGCCCCCTTGCCTCATATCAGGACTTCCACAGGCCTGGCTGAGACCTTTGTTACAGACGCACCAATGTTTGACTCTTCCATCTGCCCAGCCTACTCCCCCGGCTTTTGTACAAGTCTTGTTCCTGAGAACATTCTCCATTAAACACCTCCTGCACCCAAATCTCAGAGTCTGTTTTCCAGGAAACCTGATCTAAGACTTCTGTCAACTTGCTAATACAGGAGAAAGAACTATATTAACCATACTTGTCCATATAAAATCTGAAATGAATTGAGCAGTAGACAGTAAAATAAAATGCCACCATGTCACCACGTTGTCTCCATTCTCAGCCTAATGGCTGCATCTTCAAGGTTCTACTGCTCCTCAGGGGCTCTTGAGTTCCAAGCCCAGTGCGGCTGCTCAATAAACACTCACTGAATCCCAGCAATGGGTGAGCATTCATGGAATTCAGCTTGGGCCTAGGAGGAGGTAAAGATATTTCAAAGAGTGTTCTTTGCCTCTTTGTAATGGGGAGGAGGGTCTTTGGAGGGTGTATCAGTTCCCTAGGTTGTAATAAAGCAACAGAAACCAAGTGGCTTAAAGGACAGAAATTTATTGTCTCACAGTTCTGGAGAAGAGAGGTCTGAAATCCAGGTGTTGGTAGGGCTGTGATCCCTCCGAAGGCTGTGGGGAAGGATCCTGGGGAAGCATGCTTCTCCCCTAGCTACCACTGGTTTGTGGGCAATCTCTGGGGTTCCTTGATTGATAGACACATTACCCTGGTCTGCGTCTTCATGTTCACATGTTATTCTCTCCATGTGTGTGTCTCTGGATCTAAAGTTCCCCTTTTTATACACCAGCTATTGGAGGAAGGACCCATTTTACATCAATCTGACCTCATCCTGGCTTAACTAATTGTATCTTTCATGACCCTATTTCCAAATAGGTTCACATTCTGGGGGACTGATGGTTAGGCCTTCAACATATGAATTTTGGGGGCAGGAAGGCATATAACTTAACTCGTAAGAGGGTTCGTCTATAACCATTTTCTGTGAAAGCTCTAGTTTTTGCTTCAGAAATCCCAGATTTCCTACCAGATTTTCTGTGATAGAAATATTGTAAGTACCATCCTCTGATTATTTTTGCTAAGCACTGATAGTTCAATCCTATGCTGCAAGGATTTACCTTCTCTTTCACTGGGCTTCTTCTGCCTCTTTTGAGCATGTCCTTAATCACCTACCAGAATGGAATTGTCAAAAAGGCGCCCATGTCTGTCTCACTCTAGTCTATGTCCCTAAGTTATTGTTGTCTACATATTTGAGATTTCTTCCATCATATGTGTCTTTCTTCATCCAAGAGCCCTCAACCTACCCTCTTTCCTGATCTCTCTATAGAGCAGTCCTCAACCTTGACTGCCTATGGAACCACCTACCTGCAAAGGTTTTGCAAATCCTGTGCCCCAGGCCCCACCCAGCTTCCCCAGGGAATCCAATGTACACCTGGGTTGAGAGCCACCACTGTGCTCCACTCTCCCATGGATATTGTCATGGTTATAAGTAGCTCCTTCCATCCCAATACCTGTCTCACTACAATTCTAATTTACTTCTGCTTTAGAAAACTAGGTAATTTTGCCTATCAAAAAAAATTTTAAGATTTCATTTATTTATCTGGGAGGGAGGGAACACATAAGCTGCGGGGGTTAGAGGCAGAGGGACAAGCAGACTCCCCAATAAGCAGGGATCCCCAGGCCAGGATCAATCCCAGGACCCTGACATCATGACCTGAGCCAAAGGCAGTTGCTTAACTGACTGAGCCACCCAGGCACCCTTGCTTTTCAAAAGTTCTAGTAAAGTTTTTCCATATCTTTTCCTTTGCTCTTAGCAAACAGTTTTATCTCACAGCTACTCAAGAACAGAAGGCAGAGGAGAGTGGCCTCCAGGTTGTTTGCTCCCACAAGTGATGTTGGGAAATATGTAACAAGTAGGGGCTACTCACCAATCAGATCCCTGGCAAAGGTAGATAGTCAAGGGCTCGCTGAACAAATATTAGCCCTGTTTATTCTTCTCCCTCTATTTACCAGAGAACCAAAAACTTCATCATTCTTACTGTTCTTGGTTTGCTGAGAGTCATGGGACACTGAGACCCCCCCCCCAAGAGATGAAACCATAGGTCCCCAGAGCTGTCCTGCTCCCTGAACAGAGGGGGACTGTAGGTGTCCCCCAGGACTTTGAGAAGCAAATAATATAGAAACTTCTCTACCTCCAATTAGTTTATTTAAGGTTTTATCCCCTAAAATTAGGATGCATAGCCTTATGATGTTTTCGGGTGTTGTTGCCTCTGGAAAACATGTTCCTGGCTCATGTCACTCTAACAGAACCCAGTCTGAATTTGGAGATGTAGTCCGTTCCCTTCTCTAGCAAGACATGTGTGTGAATCGAGAAGTTCAGAGTCCAGATCTCTTTTTTTTTTTTTAACCCGGTCCCTGGGGAGTGAAAGACCCGTCCAGTTTATCTTCCTTCATTGCTGGTCAATTGCTTTGACCTCTTGACATTGCATCAAGCCAAGAATTCCTCCATGAACAGCTACAGCATTGCCTCATTGAGCAAATGTTGATTTAAACTTTTGGGTCTCCTGCCACTATTATGAGTCCATTCCACCTGTGACCAAGTTGTGAAAAGTGGGAGAATCTTGTTTTAGTTTATTATGTGTTGTTCTGGGTATTTATAGTAAATTTATAGGAAATTGCAATATTACATGAATCAATCACTGTATTGCCACTTTCACAAGCTGGAAATAGAGAAAAGATATTCTTGGTTTTAGAAAGATCGTTCTAATGCCCTGTTGCTGTTTTTTAATTTCCTGTTTTATGCTTAAGAAGATGTTTTACTGGTTTTACTGTCCATTAATTTTGCTACAAAATACTATTTACCTGAAATAAGAAAGATCAAAAATTAATTCGATCTGCATAGTGCCTGTCCTCTCATGGTTTTGAATGATTCGTGAAATAAATTACATATATGCACAGGTTGGTTTTTTTTCTCCCTCATTTTATTTTTCCTTCCAGTCTTTTAAAAAAATTTTTTTTGGTAAAGATTTTATTTATTTATTTGACAGAGAAATAGCAGAAGGAGGCAGAGTGGTAAGCAGAGGGAAAGGGAGAAGCAGACTCCCCACTGAGCAGGGATCACAATGCGGGGCTCAATCTCAAAACCCGGGATAATGACCTGAGCCAAAGGTAGATGCTTAACCGCCTGAGCCACCCAGGTGCCCCTAAAAAATTTTTGATAAAATAAAAACACACATCCAACATGAACTAACCTTAAAACTTTAAAGTCCAGAACAGAATCTGATAACACAATAAATAAACTATTCCGTCCAAAAAAACACATCCTCCTTTTAAAAAATTAAAGTGTTTTTTGAGGTGTCTGGGTAACTCAGTAGTCAGTTGGACAACTGACTACTGATTTCCACTCAGGTCATGAGATCGGGCCCCACATCAGGATCTGCTGGGCATGGAGGTTGCTTGGAGTTATCTCTCTCTCCCTCTCCCCCTGCCCCTCCCACTTCCCCCCACCCCCGAAAAAGAAAAAAATTAAAGTGGTTTCCATTGTGATCTGCATAATTTGTTTTCTATAATTCCAATATTTCTGCTGCTGGAATATAATTGCTGACTGAAGTTCATTCTGTTACATGTTACTATCTGAAAGTTTCCTTTTGTAGTTTCTAATTTGATTTAATTTGGAGAAAGAACATTTTCCATAGATAGAATGACAATGGAAGAACATATTTTAGTAAAACTTGTATACATGCCACTCCGTTTTATAATAAATGTTTCAGCAAATTCCCGGATACTTTTAAGCTTTCTACTATCACTTGTTAACGAGTTTATGCAGAGCAGTAATACTTTGGAAAGTGATTCATTATTCATTTGAATTTTGGGGGGTCTTCTAAGTGTTTGTCATAATGAATCTTTTAAATAAAAATTTTATTAAAGAAATCTTCACCCAAAGAACTGTTTTGCCTGTTTCGAGGGGTGTATTGTAATATTGCCACGATATTGACTCGATGAGGATTTGGTTTTCTGATTGCTTTTTAAATTAGGAAAGTAATATTTGCTCAGGTTTTTTGGGAGGCTCAAATGGCTCCCCAGGCACTCTCTTTTATTAAAGTTTTTTTTAAGTGTCTTTTGAAGTTTAGCACATACATAAAAATGCATGGATCATAAGTCACAACTCAGTGAATTATACCAAAGTGAACCCCTTGATGAGCAACAGTGTTTTTGGAACTGCTTTTAGGTACACACTGAGATGTTTGTATTTATTTTCAAATACATATTGACTCGATTTTCCTCTTCTATTAGCCCAGCCTCCTTTTCTACCTGGCCTTCTGGGAGATATCCTTTACTTCTATTCGCTATGCCCCTAACCTTGTTTTCAACTCCTCCCATTCCATTATTTAACCCCATCACTGAGGGTTTTTTTTTAATCTGATAATGATTTGAAATTTCCAATCGTTCTTTCTTGTTCCCTAATTGATCCCCTTTGTGGCCATAGCAGCCAGGACTTGCTTTAAGGATGCCGTAGCCTGCGAAACTGCTCGGAGGGAGCAAGTCACCTCTTGTAATTTTCTGGGTCTATTTCCTCCGAGGCCGCTCTGTGTTCATGATAGTCTTTATCCTGCCTCTGGTTTATCTTCTTCAAATGCCTGTGAGCCTTTGTTAACTATTTATGTGAGCAAAGAACTTTGTGGATTAATATAGGTCAATGGCAGGGCTCCTGGGTGGCTCAGCGGGTTAAGCCTCTGCCTTCAGCTCAGGTCATGATTTCAGGGTCCTGGGATCGAGCCCCGCATTGGGCTCTCTGCTCAGAGGGGAGCCTGCTTCCTCCTCTCTCTCTCTGCCTACTCCTGATCTCTCTGTCAAATAAATAAATAAATAAAATATTTAAAAAAATATATAGGTCAATGGCGTGGATTTCACCAATAGCTGTGCTTACTTAGAAGGCAATTTTCTGAATCGGAAAGTGGATTAGAGCTCCGTGTGAACGGACAGATTCACCACAGACAAGCTTCCACTTAGTGGAAACTTCCACGTAGTCTGTATATGGAGTGGCGAGGGAGGGCACGCATGGCCTGGCCGTTCTCTGGTTTGTCTGTGGTGGGTTTACCCACACCGCTCACTGCCCTGGATCCATGTTCATTCTTTTCACCCCCTGACTGCAAGCTTGGAGCCTGTCTAAGTGAGGATCATGGTCAAATCTTCTCACTCGCATATTTTGGCTTGAAGATCGTTCTGTTTTGGTACATTGATAGGGTACCATTGGCTTTCTGAGACTCCCAGGCATTTATGCAATTAACCGAAACTTCTGTTGATGACCTTTGATTCATTGTCAGCATTCTTTTCTTTTCTTTTTTTTAAAAATATTTTATTTATTTATTTGACAGACAGAGATCACAAGTAGGCAGAGAGGCAGGCAGAGAGAGAGGAGGAAGCAGGCTCCCCACTGAGCAGAGAGCCAATGCAGGGGTCAATCCCAGGACCCCGAGATCATGACCCGAACCGAAGTCAGAGGCTTAACCCACTGAGCCACCCAGGCGCCCCCATTGTCAGCATTCTAATAGGTTGTATCCATCCCTTATATATCTTTGTCGACATCTCAGTAGGAACTTGGGAGGAAGGGTAGGAAAATACACATGCCCTTCATTCTCATACTTACAGGCCTAAAAAATATTTTATTCAGTCAATCAAGCACTTCTACATTTCCCTAAAATAGAAAGAAAGGATAGAATTATGTTAATGTTTCTAATGGAAAAACTGCCAGACTAAACTGTCAGAAGAATTCTCCATTCCACCCTCCTAACCATCAGATTAGCACAGCTATAAAACACTTAGTCTCTGAGTCAGACAACCTAGGGCAGACTCTTGCTTACTGCACTTATGAACTAGGTGACAGTGTGCAATTACTTAAGCTCTCTGGACCTCAGTTTTCTTGTCCGTATTAATGGGGCTAATGATCCCTTCTTCTCCAGGTGTCGGGAAGATCCAAGCACTTGGCATGGTGCCAGGTATGTACATTTATGGAAATGGTGGCCTGTAGCCACAGCTGCTGTAGTAATGACACTACCGTCCCAGTCATGAGACCTTCCCCTGTTATTCTCTCTTTTCCTAGACGGTGTTGTTCTAATCACTCAGAATTATTAGGCCTTTACAGGTCTGAATTGTGTTTGCATGACCTTCAACCCCCGACTCTGGTTTAATCTCCAGATCGCAGGGAGCCTGGGGAAGATAAGGGAGGACAAATTAAATGCAGATGAGGGAACAGCATGGACATAACAATAATGCTTGGTGTTTTCGTAACAAACATTTTCCAGCACTTGTCTCATTTATTCCTTCAAAACATTATGATGTATGTAGTTTAGGTATTTATTGGACATTTATCCAATACTTTTTTTTTTTTTGAGCAATTTAACTTTCTGGGCATCTACTGTAGGGGAGAACAGTTGTTCTACTTGGCTAATAGGGGATTTTTCAAATGACCTATTAAAACTCAGTGTATTTCTCCTGATACTGGGGCCTTTGTTCTAAATGATGAAATACTTAGCTTTAGTAACTAAGACAGATGTGCTTTGGTAAACATCTAGTGAAAAACACTGTCTTACACTACACGTTTTTGAGCTCATTATGTTTCTCCTATTGGGGCAGTCCTAGATGGAGCATATATAAAACAGGTGGAAATGGGGGCTGCCTTGTTTGAGGAGAGTCTAGGGACCTGAGCTCCTTCAAGTACTGCTTTGCCTTCAACTGCTGTCAGCATAGTGGCTGTGGGGACACATTTTGATACTTCTAGGTCTCCAGTAACAGTTTGAAAACCATTGATCTGACTTATTCTAAAGACAAATTTTCTGGTTGCTATAAAAAAGCTATCATTTTTGAGTGCCTTATGTAAGTGCCCAACCAATATCCACAATAGGTTTAATCTTTCCAATAACCACTCCTGGAAGACATACTCTCCCATTATTATAGTAAGGGAACCAAAGTTCAAAGGGGTGGCTGAGTTCGCCGACATCCCACAGCTAATAAAGGGAGGATTTGGCTTTTTACTCACAACTGGTTCCAAATCCTAGATCTCTCTCTTGCCTCAAAATGAATGAGGAAATCTCTAAGCTCCTCTCTGGCAATACAATTTTATAATTTCAAGATACTTCTAAGAATAAGAGCACAAAACATTGATCAGGAGAATAAACACGGAGTCAAAATCCAGATAGTGAAGGAACTAGTATAAACAAAAATGAATTGGAGGGGAGACAGAGATCCATCTTAACCAGCTAGTCCCTTTTCTCCAGTCAGTGGCTTTTTCTAGATTTATTGTAGTGAGAAGTGTCATTTTAGATGTTTCCTTTCTGAGCAGTTTTGCTTGATTTCATCTGTTTCAGTACGAACCCATGGTACTTATGTTCCCGCTCATGGCCATTGGGTCCTGTTTCGTTTATCAATAATGATCAACTTTCAGACCCCTTCTGTCCATTTCCTTAATTTTCAGAACTCACAATTGCAAGGCACTGCAGTCAGTGTGCAGAAGTATAAACGCTGCCTTGAAGGCACTCATCGTGCTAGAGTGAGGGAGACATACCAGTAAGACACAGCAAGCAACGCACACTACGTACGTATGTGGGAAGCACAGAGATTACTATAGGAATGTGGAGGTGGCAGAGGTTACTCTGCTCTGATTCAGTCCAGATAGGCTTCCTGGAGGAAGAAGAGCTTGAACTGAGCCTCCAGGAGAGGTGGGGCTTTGGGTAAGAAGAGAAGATGGGTGAAGATAATTCCAGGTGAAAAAGTAGACCACCAGTAGGACCACTTGGCTAGAGAAGAAGACTGTATCTAGTAGCACCATTTCCTCTTGGCAAGAAAGAAGGTACATTCTGCTGACCCTAATTCACTAAGCTCTGTAACAGCCCCTACAGGCTGATCTTGAGCCTTTATGGAAATAATAAATAGTGTCTCACAAAACGATGTTTCCCCTTATGTTTGCACCTTGGACCACGAGTCATGTGGGTGAAAATCCTCCTGATGTAAAACCCTGGGACTGTATTAGTTTCCTTAGATGCCGTAAAGAAATACCACATGCTAAGTGGCTAAAAACAACAAAAATTTATTCTCTCCCAGTTCTGGAGGCTAGAAGTCTGAAATCAAGGTGTTGGCAGGGCCATGCTTACTCCAGAAGCTGTCGGGGAGAATCCTCCCTCCCTTTTCCTAGTTGTCTTGGCAATCCTTGGTGTTCCTTGGTTTTTCAGCTAGAGCACTTCAGTCTCCACCTCCTTTGTCACACAGCCATCACCCTGTGTGTTTCTTTCACTTTTTTAATTTAATTTTTTAAAAAAATTTTTAATAAACATATAATGTATTTTTATCCCCAGAGGTACAGGTCTGTGAATCGCCAGGTTTACACACTTCACAGCACTCACCATAGCACATACCCTCCCCAATGTCCCTAAACCCCACCCCCCTTTCCTGACCCCCCTCCCCGCAGCAACCCTCAGTTTGTTTTGTCTTTCACTTCTTTTAAGGACACCAGTCATACTGGACTAAAGACTCATTTTACTCCAGTATGACATCATCATACCTAATTACATCTGCATTGACCCTGTTTCCAAAGAAGGTCACCTTCTGAGGAACAAGAGGTTAGGGCTTCAACATATCCTTTTGGGGGGACATGAGTCAGCCCAGAACAAGGATGAACAGGGTGATTGTGGAGCTCTAGGAGAAGGGTTTTGCCTGAAGAGAGGGGGGTGAAACTAAAAGAGAACTTTCCTCACAAGTCTCTGTGAAATTTGGGGTTGTAAGGCAATGAATGAAGCACAAAACCTGGGAGAGGAGAGGGAGGAAGGCAAGAGAAGAGGAGAGGGAGATGCTCAAGTGGGTAAGAATACTGTTTAGCAGCACTTCAGAGTGTCATCAGTAAGACTTTGTGACCACAGAGCAAGAGGAAGACATTATCCAAACCTCCATCCAACATCACTTCAATCTCCATACAATATGGCCCAGACAAGTGGCAAGAATATGGAAAGGGTAGACAATTTAATTGGTTGGAAAGGGAATATTTTAAAGAAGTTAGCTGCTACTTGGGGTAAGCTACCTTATCGGCTACCATATCTGATGACACAATTGTATACTGGTTCAGTCTGAACACAGAAGCCAAGTTGTAAAACCAGCCCATACAGAATGATGCCTTATTGTCAGGGTGTCCGTAAAAAAGACTTAGTAGGAAAATTATCCTGGATAACCACAGCCACATGTATCCTGGTCAGAAATTTCCATTGAATAAAGAACCTCAACTCATTTAGGTCACATTATAAGAGCATTGGCATAATTAAGGAGGCTTTGGGGAAAGGTCCCATAATCACTATTCAGAGATAAGCCTAAGAAAGACATGCTGTGTGTCTCCCTCCCTTGGGCACGGAGCAGCTCGAGAAGCCTCTGCTTCCCATCCCCCCACTGGTATTTGGAATTTGGTGGGTCTTCACTGCCCGTCAAATCTACAAAATCTGACTCCACTAAAAATAAAGCAGTGTATATACAGAAAAGCAACAACAAGGAGAGAAATCAGTCAAGGGTGGCATTTTACCTACAAAGGTCGATACTATTGTCCTCACATTAAGAATGTGATAAGAATGAAGAGAAAGACAAATAAAACAGAATTGAAAGCCCAGAAAGACACGCAGGAATATATTTAAGATATGATAAAGGTAATATCTCAAACATATGGGGAAAGTTGGGCTTCTTTTTTTAAAAAATTTTTTTATTTTTTGTAAACATATAATGTATTTTTATCCCCATGGGCACATGTCTGTGAATCGCCAGGTTTACACACTTCACAGCACTGAAAGCTGGGCTTCTTAATTAAAGGTCTTAGGGACAACTGAAGAGTCACTTGGAAAAATATGTAATTGAATCTGTGCATCACAAAAAATAACAGAGAAAACTCCAGGTGACTTTAAAGGTATCAATGTAAAATATAAACCCATGTATTTTTCTGAGAAAATTTGGGTCAATTTCCAGCATAGCAGTTGGAAAACCTTTCTGTGACTCAGTATTCAGAAGAAATAAAGGAAAAGATCCTATCAAAAGCTCCAATACAAACCAATCCAGGTATAAATACACCCCTTTGTGTGACAAAAATCAAAAGACAAATGACAAACTGAGAGAAATATTTGCAACTTAATCCATAAGGGACTAAGCTCCTAATAGTTCAAGCGCTCCTAAATCATCAATAACAACAACAACAAATGAGAGAAAAATAAGCAAAAAGTAGCAGCAGACAATTCGTAGGGGAAAAAGGAAGTAGGCTTTAAACATCTGAAAAAATGTTCAACCACACTTCTAATAAAATAAATTCAGATTAAAACTATACTGAGGGGCGCCTTGGTGGCTCAGTGGGTTAAGCCCATGGTCATGGTCTCAAGGTCCTGGGATCGAGCCCCGCATCGGGCTTTCTGCTCAGCGGGGAGCCTGCTTCCCCCTCTCTCTGCCTGCCTCTCTGCCTACTTTTGATCTCTCTCTCTCTCAGTCGAATAAATAAAATCTTAAAAAAAAAAAAACTATACTGAGATATTTCTCACCTGTTGGATTGGTAAAAAATTGACCAAAACATTCATTCAAGTTGAGTGGTCTTGGGGCATCTGGCACTTCACATATTTTAGACAGGAGTACAAAGTGGTACAAGGTCTGTAGACAGGAGTCTAGCAACATCTAACAAAATTATGTATGCATGTAGCCTTTGACCCTGCTCCTCAGAAACCTCCCAAAATACACCCCCACCAATACAAAGCAAGTTTGCCTAAAGCCACTTGTTACAGAATTATTTGTCATAGCAAAAAATTAGAAATGCAAATATCCATCAGTGAGGTTTTGGATAATAAACTAGTATAAGGGAATAGTAAACAATGGAGTATTTGGCAGCCACATAAAAAGAATGACGAGGGACGAATTGGGTGGTTCAGTGGGTTAAGCCTCTGCCTTCGGCTCAGGTCATGATCTCAGGGTCCTGGGATCGAGCCCTGCATCAGGCTCTCTGCTCAGCAGGGAGCCTGCTTCCTCCTCTCTCTCTGCCTGCCTCTCTGCCTACTTTGATCTCTCTGTCCAATAAATAAATGAAATCTTAAAAAAAAAAAAAAGAATGAAGAGGAGTACTACAGACACGGAGTGTTCCCCAAGATATATTGCTAAGTGAAAAAAGGTACAAAACAGAGATGTGCTATGCTCTAGTTGTGTACGAAGTCAGAGGAAAGGAGAATATACATGTACACATGTAAATATGTTATTTACATAACATATAATATCTATGCATTCATGCTTGCATGTGTGTATGTGTGCTGTGGTTCTTTTGCAGAAAGAAACCCTGGAAGGATAAACCAGAAACTACGGTCACCTACAACAGATGTGGGGAGGGTTCTGGGGTAGAGGTGTAGGAATAGAAGTGAGACATCTCTGAGGAAGCCTTCTTACATGGTCTTGATCCTGAACCATGAAAATGTGTTATGTGGTGAGAAGCAAAATAAAGCAAAAAAAGAAGAAAAAAAAAGCGGAATATGTCAACTAGACCATTCAGACAATCATCAGAATCAGAGAGAGTTTTTTTTTTTCCTTAGATTTTTTATCGTCTTAGAACAGAGAGATTTTTGAGTTGAAATGGTCTCCATAACATGGACTGTAGAACAACATAAGACGACACCTCTGGTTCTCAGGGACGTCTGGAAACATCACTTAATAGAGAGAAGGGGCGCTCAGTTCAGGTGCCCCAGGAAGGGCACACAGCCAGCTCCGGAATGGTCTGGAAGGATAGTTGGTAAAGACTGCCGACTCTAGAGATGTGTGAATTTGGGCTGAATCTGCCGCTTCCCACATCCTGGGAGAGCAGCTGGATCTCTGAGCCCGTTTCCTCATCTGTAAGTTCACTGTAGAAATACCTTTCCCACAGGTGCTGTAAGGCATAAGTGAAACGCCACGCGTGAGACACCTGGTCCACACAAGTCAGCCATCCCTCGTGTTTGAGGAAGGACCTACAGAGCGCAGGGGGAAGAGATGACTGTGAGGTCGGGGAGCCTGTAGCCTAGGGAGGAGATGGTCTCGGGAAGGAAGTACATTTTTCTTTATGGCATATTTACAAATGTACGTTCTAGTCCCTCCAGACTCTGAGCACTGCAGATAGGAGGTTCTCATAGGGGCAGGGAGAGGCATTTCCGGGGGACACACTGTGCCGAGTGTGCCTGAGAACATCTGCCCAGAGACCCAACATTAAACCCAGTCACTTCTGGCCTCCCCTGCCTGCTTCCGTCTTCCTGTGCACTGCGGTTTCCCTTCCTCTCTGGAATTCTCCAGAAAGGACTGGAAAGGAGTTTAGATTCCTTTGTTCTTTTGACCTTCGACTAAGAAGAGTGACTCAGTGTCTAAAACAGGGGAAGAAAGGAGCTTTGAAAAGGGCCCGCAGGAGATTTTTAAATCTTGGGATTCATTCTGGATGCTACTGGGCACCAGAGGTGGGATTATTTTTACATTCATAAAATTTTGTCTCAGGAAGACGCCGAGATACAGAAGTCCCACTTCCTGGGCTTGTCACAGGTGTCTGCAACCCGGGGACAAAAATGGCTGGGGATGCCAGTGAGGAAGACAGGGATCCCTGAGCTTGGATCCAAGTTGCTGCCAGTAGATACTGATTGTATATGGGACAGTTTTTTATTTCAATGATTAGGGAAAAAGAAAAAAAAACCTGTAATGTTTAGGTAAATTAATCTTGAGGTCAGACTCATCATTCATTCATCAGATAAACATGAACTGAGTACCTATGATATCAGCTTGCATTCTAGTTGGGAAGACAGAAACTAGGGGACCTACCTGAGTAAAGTCCTTGCCATGGTCTAGAGGAGAGTTCACGTCAGGAGGGGTGTCTGGTTCTTAGGTTTGGGAGGAATTTTAGATGCCATTCCACCTTACCTCTCAGGCTACAGATCGAGACACTGAAACCCAGAGCAATCCTACCCAAAGCCATACAGTTGATTAAGGGCTGAGCCTAGAAGAGGCTCAGGTCTCCAGCACTATTTCCATCACAATCCGGTCAACAGTGCTGGAGTGTGTGAGGAGGAAAAAAAAAAAAAAAAAAAAGGCTAGAAAATATGTATTTATTTGGTATGGTGGAGAAGGTAAGTTGATGACAATTTTCTCCCTTAAAATTCTGGAAGAAGAGAATTCTTTGAGGCCAGATGCTGGGTGGGTAGGGAAAATGTAGTGAATTAATCATTTCATGATTCAGTCACAAAAATGGGCTTCTTGGAATGACATCCATTACGATCGTGAAGGAAGGCTTCAGCATGCTTCGCCACGAAAATGAAAGAGGAGTCACCTTACTATCTCACATACTGTTTTCCTTTTCAAAATACGTCCCTTTGAATAAAAAGGCCTAGCTATCGTGGTTGAACTTGGATTCACTTGGTCTCTATGGCAACCACAGCGAATCCCCACAAGTCACAGGAAAAGGGCACTTGGCATCCTGCAGCAGAATAGATGGACCCTTTATATCATACCCATCCCTCTCCCCGTGAGAAGGGAAGGAGACACGGTCAGATACACATTCCAGAGCCGCAGAATGAAAAGCCTCCTGCACCCAGCCTGATTCTGCCGAGTCGAATGATTCATGAATACCACTGTTTGTGACAGCTTCAGATGGCTCTCTGACACTCTCGCCTACCCCCCTGGCCCCAGTCCAGACAGAAGGGGATGTAGTTACAGATAGATGTATCAGGAATTGGCCTGACAGCATAAGACAGATGATGCAAATGAGCACTGGCTTTAACACTCCAGAAAAGTCTGGAGGTAGGCAGCCCAGTCCCTCTATGGCAGCTCAGCAAAGCCTTTCGGGAAACAAGTCCCCTTCCAATAAACTATTCCATCGCCCACCCCTAAGGTGTGATGCTCTGTGGTTTAAAAGCTATCACAGCCTCAATCCAAGTGGAAGACAAGGGAGGGATGGTGCAAAGGGTGGATGCCAAGTGTCTTTTAATGTTTTACCTCAGTTGCCACAGGACATTTGCACTGATGTCTTATTAATCAGCACTTAATTACTTGGTTACACCTGGTTGCAGGGGAGGTAGGACAATACTATCTCGATTCTAGAGAGCCTTGTGCCCATTTCAGAAGCAGGAACTCTAGTCTAAGGATCGAGAGAAGCTAGCAGCCCCGGACCTGACATGTAATCCAGGTGCTTGAAGAACTGCGTGAACACATTTTTTTGCATTTCAGTCCAAACTATAGCTCAAGTTTAGCTCCAAGCTCGACTTGGATGGCTCGACTGACTGCTCAAGCCAGAGTCTGAGCATGGGTCCAGCCATTGATGGGGAGGTTGGGAAAACTAGGACCATAGGACCTGGGGGCTCAGATGCCTGGAGGCTTGGGCACATGGAGGTTAGATACAGGTGCAGCATCTTCTGCTGGTTTATTTGTAGAATAATCCTGCCTGTCTCTCCCCAGGATTAGAGAGGGTCATATTTTTAGGCACTCTGGGGTTGATGGCTTTAAGGAAGGAGGACCACAACAGAACACTTAGAATATCACTTTCCAGCTCTTAAGGTTCAAAATAGAGTTTCGAACTTCTCGCAGGAATAATTGGTTGTCAGAAAGAGCTTTTGTGTCTCAATGTCTGACTCCTGGGTACTGAAAGCAAATGTTTCTGTCACTGCAGCAGATTTGGGGGAAATGCTTCATCCTAAGGACACGAAAGCCCACAGGCTCAGCTAAATGTAGAGTCTGGCTGTGGACAAGAAGGAGAGCTAGGGAGGAGGATAACAGAGAAGAAGTGTTGGGGGCCTGTGCCCTGCTGCCTTTGGCCTAGTCTGCAAAGCAGAGTGTCATGGAACCCCCAGGTGGGTGCAGGCATTTAGTGCCCTGAATTTCCCCTGGGGCTCTGTCTCCTGCTTAGCTTTGATGTACGAGAGGAGACATGACAGCATGGGAGAGCTGGAGAGGTAGGCCAGAAGTAGTCTCATATAAGCCCCTAGCAGACCCATAGGCAGCAGTGTTTTCTCAAGGGAGTGAGTGACAGGGGTCTTGAGGACAATCCATTAAGGACAAGGGGATATATGCTGCATGAACTCAGGCTGGCAAGGAGGGCCAGCTGACCTCCCCACCCCCGCAATGCCTCGTCTTTTTATAACTTTCCTTGGATTTCAATGCACCAGCATCCCTCCCCCAGCCCAGAGCAGAGGTGGGGGTCAAGTTCTGAATTGATGGAGTGTGAAGCTGAAATGATTCTGAGAACTCTGAATTGCTGAATCAAGTCATTTCTACCAACAGGAACCATCCAACTCAAGACAAAACCCAAGTTCGGTGACGATAAAGCAAAGAGCCCTCCATGTTTGGCACTCCTGAGTTTATGGCCTGAGAAATGTGAACTTGATACAAAATTATATATCAGTCATCTCATAAAAAAATTGGGCTTTATTTCATATCATCTGCATGAGATAGCAAGAGAAAGATGTTCTTTCTGGAAGGGTCTTATGTGAGTGAATAGAGTTACTGAAAGGTTTATTATAAATCTTTATGAATAATTGGGTTTTTTAGCTAACAGACAAAATTAAGCAAATACTATTTAACCAGGTATTATTTATGTTTGTGGATAAATTATTGGATGGAAACCTAACTGGGCAAGAACCTTTCCAGGGAAAACATCTAGCTTATCATGGATCTCCTGAGAGATCCTGGGCCTCCATGGTCTACCAGTTGTCCCTAAACCCATACAGTTGATCTCTGAGATGGGCCATGCTGCTCTGTTCAGTAACAATGGGAGCTCACCTGGTCTTGTTTTGCCTCCATCACAGCGTCCCGGGGAAGAGCTAGCTAGGGTGCTCTAAGATCCTCAAGGACACAATCCGGGACAAGAGGGTCCCAGGAGACTTTCACTTAAACTAACCACCATGTGATCCTCTTAAGTGTATTTTGACATCTTGTGTCTGCATTGAATTTCATTCTCTTGTCACAAAAAAACCCTCAAACTATCTTTGGTAGAGGTAAATAGCTTTGGTAGAGGTAAGCTAGGGGTTTTCCCTGCACCTGTGGATTCCTCCCTCTGTCACTTCAGTGGGTTGATCCCCTCTATCCGCTGGCTGTGACTCGGTGTGTCACCTCTCAGAACCTCTGTCTTCCTGGGATATTCACTGTCTTCATGGAAATGTTGTAGGGATGAGCATAATTCTCAGCATCAGGCACACGGTGGGTGTGCATTTGTGTCTCCTTCCTTCCTCAACATCTCTCCTGGACGGGAGAAGAAGCCTGAGAGTTTCCTCCAGCCCCAAATTCTATTGGAATCTTTGAACAGAATCTGCTAAAATTCTTATATAACCAAGTGACACATCTGGAGGCATCCACAAAGCTGTATATTCACACATCGTTTTTTGTTTTTAAGAGGGTCTGAATATTTGACTTCTCTTTAGTAGGAATACTGGGGAGCCTTGATTTTTCTCAAAGGGAAAAATGATTTGTCAGTCAGATAAGTGTGCCCAAGCTAATTGACATACAAGAGCCCATTGTTTCTATAGTGAGTATTGAATTATGTGAGACAAAGATCAGAACACTGCTTCCAACTTCCCAGTGGATGCTTAAAATAGCTGGCGTACTATAGTCTCATTATCTGGAGCAGGGGTGAGGAGACTTAAAAAAAATCTAGCTGGGGCCACTCAAAGTCAATCAAGGTCCATTTGAATAAATAGCAACTAAATGTAGTGCGCTTCTACAGAGAAAGAGAAAACAAATCATTTTCTATGCTGGCTGTTAAAGGACACAGAACACAGCACTCTATTCAACAAATCCTGCAAAATATAAAACCATATACTGTAAGATTTTGATTATCTGGAGCCCTTGAGAAAGAAGCTGATAGCAGACTCTTTCCTATAGCTCAGGATTTATATCTTCAAGCAATGATTTTTTTTTAAAGGCTTGAAACGGAAAGCTCTTGAAAATAGATCGCGCTCTTGCACGCGTTCTTAAACAGAGCGTGAAGAATGCAGTTAACCTCCTCCTCACTTGAGTTATCAATTCTTATTTTTTTAGAAGATGTATTTATTTATTTCAGAGAGAGAGAATTAGGGGGAGGGGCAGAGGAAGAGGGAGAGGGAGAACCTGCAGCAGACTCCACACTGAGCGAGGAGCCTGACGTGGGGCTTGGTCTCACCACCCTGAGATCACAATCTGAGTCAAAACCAAGAGCTGGACACTTAACCGACTGTGCCACCCAGGTGCCCCAAGTTCTCCATTATGGTTGATATCAGCTATTACGTATAATAGCTGTGTTAGTACAGTGGTGTCCTTGGGACGCCTGGGTGGCTCAGTTGGTTAGGCGGCTGCCTTTGGCTCAGGTCATGATCCCAGGGTTCTGGGATCGAGTCCCACATCGGGCTCCTTGCTCAGTGGAGAGCCTGCTTCTCTCTCTCTGCGTCTTCCTGCCGCTCTGCCTGCTTGTGATCTCTCTCTCTGTCTGACAAGCAAACAAACAAACAAATAAAATCTTAAAAAAAATACAGTGATGCCCTCAAAATCAGTTTAGGTACATGGGACTGGTTACCTCCTTATGAGTCCCAGTTTCCTGTGTGTTCATTTATATCTCCTCTCCTCAGCTGCTGTCACTTCTCACTGCTGTCCTATGTCACTTCTAGTTCCCTCTTCTCCCTCCTTATCTCTTCTAGTGATTGGTAAGTCAGATTCAAGTTCATTGAGGCTATTTGTAAACTAGGAATAAATGGATCCCAAATGAACATCTGAGAGGCTTAAAAGGAAGGGATATGAGCCTTGGTGATTGGACTTTCTATGGTACATTTTATTCTGAGATTTGTGTTTGTTTGTTTTACTTTACTCTGCGGGTTGTTGACCAAACCGGGTTGTTGACCAAACCGTGTTATTCATTGATGGGCAATGTGTTAAAGCTTTCCCTGACTATGAAGGGTTACACATATCTAAGCTAGTATGCGTATCTTCAGGGAATTTTTATGGAACCTGCACTTAGTCCCAGCCAGCCAGCCATGCCCAGCTGGCCCTGAACGGACCACCCTTGTCCACGTACTGGTGGACAAGTAATTATTAGCATGTGACTGACAAATACGGCGAGGTAGCCTAGGTCACCTCAGAAAAAATTATACCTGGTCATGGATTTGATATTTAGGAGTCATGGTTGGTTGAAGACTATTTTTTGCAATGAGCGCGGCAGGGCGTGCTGGTGTCCAGGCTGTCCTGGGCCCTGGGCTTGCCAGATGGTTGCAGCATGCTTCCTGGCGGAGCTTCCCAGTCACCCAGAGGCACCAGTCTCTTTGCCACAAGCAGCCTGAGTGGCTTATTCCAGTATGCTGTACAAATATTATTTTCTATGTACACCCTGGTGTGAAAAAATACTGAGAAGTACCGATGTTAGGAGAATATACTAGATTACAAGGGGCGGTATTTGGGGAAATGGATAGTTTGTGCTTCTCCTGGTCTGGGATCTCCCAGCATGCTTTGCTGAGGTTGTTCTTGTCCTAGGAAACAGGGACATCTATGTGATTGGGTGGTCTGAGAGTTCACTCTTACCCAGCCACTGACCCAGTCCTCTGCGAGACAACCCAGCTGGTCCTAACATATGGGAATTAAACAAAAAACAAAAAATTCGTACATTCAATATGTACTCATTGAGCACACTGTACTAACCTCTAGAGACTCAAAGGCAGATAAGACAAAGCCCCTACCCCAACGGACTTGACAGGGAGATGGATGGGTACAGAAGTACCCCAAATGTGATGTGATGAAGGAAAGCCCCACCCAGTTCTGGCCCACAGCAGGGGACACCTGCCCAGCCCTTTACCTCTGCACCCAGACAGGAAAGAAACACGGCAGGCACCAGACCCTCAATCTCGTTGCCCACCTGAGGGCATGTTTGAGCTTCTGGACCACAGTTCAAGCAGTATAACCACTTCTTATGGAATCACAGGTTCATTAAGTTGCTAATCCTTGACATCCTATCTGCCCGCCTCCAGTCCAAGCCTCCGGAGGCCCCCACGGTGTCTGACACATTTTGCCACAGCAGGAGAGCAAGTTGAATGCTGGTTCCCATCACACCACAGTTGTAGGCATGAAGTCAGAGAGAGAGCAGGGCACGGCAGAGTGGATCTCCTCGGAGCCAAACGCTGGAGGTGGGCTTGTGATCTGTTTTTTCCCTTTCACGGAAGCCATTTCTTAAGCCTGAAAACTTTCCACTCCGGATTAGGTTGAGATTTTTGTTGAGAAAGGTCCAGGATGGGACAGATTGGCCCAATCAGGTTTTTAAAAAAATCAGATTCAGCCATTGGAATAATAACTCTTGACTTATAAGAATGGGAGGAAATCAAATGGGAGGAAACGAGCCAAAGCCAATGGCTGTGGCATCCTAAGTGCCTTGTTTCTGAAAATCCAGGGACATTTTGGGCTTTGAAAGGAAATGTGTTTAGGCACAAGCTAAAGGTGGTGGTTCCCTTCTTAAGATGACTTGAGATTTCATTTGGAAAAAACTTAAGGGGTCTTTGCCCTTGGAATAACCAAACTCTTTAGGTTTAAGCTGCGTGTATCCTTTCTATCCTAAAAGAACTAGGATTAATGGAGCTTTTGCTGGGAAATGTGCCAACTATTTACATGACTTGTCTCTTCTTAATCTCAATTACAGGGCATTACTGATGAGTCACACTTGATGGTACCCTTAGTGTTTCTCACATTTTATTGAACAGTAGAAGATTCAAGAGATACAGAAGAAAAAAAATAGGCTTTTCATGTCACCTGTGGCATCACTGTTGTCCTCGTGACAATCTGATGCCCAAGGTCATTTTTGCAAACATGAATATTCCTCCTCAGAAGTGTGTTTGTCATTCATGCAGACTCTTCTTCATACTTTAGGGAATGAGCAATGAACCCGGGTCTCTCAGGTCTAGAAAAATGTTACTTTGGCTGTAAGGAAGTTTCACGAGGCAAAGATTTTTAGACACTGCGAGCATAATTTTGTGACTTTTGTAGGGACAGGTTTATAACGGTGTCTGGAACATCAGTAGTGCAGGCCCTCTTGGATTAATAGACATTCTATTTATTCAAGGAACTCAAGGGAGTTGTGTTGAAAACAGGAAGACTCCTCAGAGGCCAGAAAGCAATTGCTGAGATCTGCCTTTCCTTCCCTCAGGGCAACCAGCGCACCTGGCCTGCTCTCTGTCCTCTCAACCACATACCAGTCTCCTCTTGCCTCAGGGCCTTTGCACCTGCTCCATCTTCTGCCTGAAGACTGAACCACCTCAGCTCTTTTTAAGCCTGGTTATCCTCATTCTCTATGCCTAGCTCCAAAATCTGGATGCTTCCCTTGACTATCTGATTTAAAATAGACTCCCCCTCCATGTTATCACATTTATTCCAATCTATAATTATCTCGTATATTTATTCATTTGTGATCTGAGTCTCCTTCACTTCTGTGCAAGACCTGTGACAGCAGGGCTTGGGTCCTTCTTGCTCCCTCTGTACTTTCACTGACCAGCATGGTGCTCAGCACATGGTCGTCATTCAATGTTTATTTATTGGGTGAATGAATGGGTAAATTCATTTGTACCTAAATAGATAATATTGAATTCAGCTATATTAACAGAATTGAATATTACCTGATAGCCCATAAGCCTTACTGAGGTTATATTATTTACCTGACAAATGTGCCCCCCTGTGAACGCAACCTGTGAATGGGTGGGAGACTGCATGTAAGGGAAAAGATGAGCTTGGCCATAAAGAGAAGAAATAACAACATGGCGATATTAAATTTGACTCTGTGGAAGTCTAGGGAGAGTCTGTTTGCCTTGAAGAATTTTTAATAAGCCTGAAAACATTTCATCTATCAAAATCTTGTCACTCATCCGTGTTTCCCACTCCCAATATGACTTCTCCCGAGAAAATAGAAATGTCCACCCACATTCCTGATTGCCTCACAGTTCCCATAAAAATTGGGGGTGGGCAAGCAGGGGAGAAATGGCACTAGAGGGGCATTTAAAAACCTCCTTTTAGAGACCCCTAATTCCATGGTCTGTTTTAAAGGGGGGCAACTCCTGTCTTAAGTCTTAGGCTTTTGACTATACAGATCTGCAGCTCATACTGAACACCGTTGATGACTAGGAAATGGAGCAAACAAATGTAATGTTAATTTGGTGAACAGAGGTGGGAGGATATTTGTAAGGAGGGGGCCAGAATTGCCTGCAGGCTGTAAGAGATTGCCTAAATACAGGCTTCCAGATGACAGAAGGAAGACTGGAAAAGTCTGAAAGAAGAGAATGAATAACGTCCTCTGGTCCTGAGACCTGGGGGCCTGAGGTCAAGGTCAGGGTTGGAGAGAAAGGAGAGGAACTGTAGTTGGGGGAGGCCCTGGGATCTGCGCTGTAAGCCCGTTTGTAACAAGTTTAGGAGTGGGAGATTTGCTATGGCCCAGAGTAGAAAGTGGCCTCAGCCGTGTAGGGAGAAAGATGTTGGCGATGCTTAAAGATTCTTGTGTCAACCTATGAGTGAGCTGGCAGCTGACTTCTGGCCACTGAGCACCCCCCTTGAGTCTTTGGGAGCACGTTCTTGGGTTACGTTCTCACCAACAGAGTCTCCAAAGGGCCAGCCGTCTCTTCTAATGTATCCTAAGTACCATTTGAGAAGTACCAGGTCCTGTAGAGATTCCGAGAAGGCTGTGGGTCAGAAAGCCTTTAGGAAAGAGCTGGCTCTGAGGGATATGCAGGCCTTCGGTGGAAAGGGAAAGGAAGGCCTTGGGACTGGGGACAAAACAGCAAGAGTAGAGATCCAGAAGAAGCACCAGAAGGGCAATCGTTCGTTAGAAGCTGATGTGAAGACCTGCTCTGTGCTGGTTGGGAGGAGAGGAAGATGCCAATGGGCCATGGGGACCATGGAGGGAGGAAGCAC
Organism: Mellivora capensis; assembly: GCA_004024625.1. Taxonomy (NCBI): domain Eukaryota; kingdom Metazoa; phylum Chordata; class Mammalia; order Carnivora; family Mustelidae; genus Mellivora; species Mellivora capensis. The sequence continues at coordinate 24,990 of PISX010004552.1, forward strand.
TCTCTACAAGGAGAGGAGAGTAAAAACGTAGAGGCTGATGACAAAGGAGACACACTTGAAAAATATCACCTTTACCAAAGAGTGATTGGCTTTCCCTTCTTTTGAGTGAGGTGTTCCTAATTTATCAACAGATATTTATTGAATTTCCACTATGTTGCCAGGTACTGTCCTTGCTTTGGGGAGAAAGCTGGAGCTAACTGTGGACAGAAACGTCCCCTCTTTCATGGAGTTTGCATTCTAGTGGAGAAGATAGAAATTAAATGAGTAGTAAAGTAAGTCAGAAGGTTGCAAACACTATGTCAGAGAACAGAGCCGGTCCAGGGGCTGAGGTATCGGGTAGAGTCTATGGCATGGGAGACATTTTGTCTTGCAAAAGCTGACGACTCCACTTCGCCAGGTCCCACTCACTCACTCATGTTTTCATTCACTTTCTCATATTTCTTTTTGCCAGACACTGTTCTAGGCACTGGAGCAGAGCTGTAACCAAGACAAGCAAACTCCATCCCTCAGGGGAGCTCATGGTCTAGTAAACAAGCAACAGACAAGTAAATAATGTAAGTGTAAGTAGTAGGGATCACTGTGATGGTTGAGCAGGAAAGGAGTGAGGGAGGCAGTGAGGAGGTGCCTGAACAGAGAAGGAATGAGCCATGTGCTGATGGGTGAAGGGCATTCTAGAGAAGGGAAAAGCAGGACAAACGCCCTGAGGAGAAACTGAGCTTCTAGTGTCACAGAGCAGCAAGTTCATGGTTTATGAGGTCTTTCTTCTCCTCTCCTCTTTTCTTTTATTTTTAAATTTGTTAATTGATTAATTAATTTAGGAGAGAGCTAGCATGAATTGGGGTGGGGGGAGGAGGAGCAGAGGGAGAGAGTGAATCTCAAGCAGACTCTTCACTGAGCGCAGAGCCAGACGCCAGGCTCAATCCAACAACTCTGAGATCATGACCTGAGCCGAATCCAAGAGTTAGATGTCCCACCGACTGAGTCATCTGAGCGGCCCACCCTTCTCCTCTTTTAAAGACATTCTGCTTCTCAGTAAAGGAACTTCATAAACCAAGGCATCATCTTCCTATATGGGGGAGGCAGTGTGACGTCAGAGAAAGTGTGACATCACACAACTCAACTACTTGGGGTCTAGTTAGAAGAACTGCTTTTTTTCCAACCTAAAAAATAAGGTTTGGGATTCCATTCTCTTGTTCATATCCATCAACCTCTGCTTTGTGATGGAACAGACAGCAACTCGAATGTTCTTAAGCAGAGAAGGAAGGCAACTTCCTTTCTGGATGGTTTCCTCCTTGCCTTCTGGTTCTTCTTCAGTTGTACGACCAGCAGGGGAAAGAACTCCCTGGGGCCACCTCAAGGCCTGTGCCATAAAGTCAAAAGCTTTTGCTGATGTATGTGGTGGCAGTGGTCAGTGAAGGGTTTTTGGACACTTGCCTGGTACCCAGTGGGAGACACAGAGGTTCTGAGAGCTGGAAGCGGGAAAGAACCCATCTGGGGTCCTAAGAGCTGACTTCTCCTAGAGCCTACAGCAGGGGCATATTGGTGACAGGCAGGGGATCTGTGCAATGTCATTCAGTTTCCTCTGAGTCCCCAACTCTACATACTGCAGGGCAGACCCAGTTCTAACCCAGGAGCTCAGTGTGCACTCTTGGTCCTGGTGCCACGTTCCAGCTCACCGGGTTGGGACATGGAGCTGTTACTGATGGGAGAACCTGAGGCTCGGACAGACGGAAGGACTTGCCCAGGGGTGCACCGTGGTGGAGCAAGGACTTGAGCCCAGCTTTTCTGACTTATGCCAGAATCTTACAGGAAGATGGTTCCACTGAGAGAGGACGTGGACAGATTCTAAACTCCCAAAGATGGCCTTGCTGCCTAGCACTGCCCATAGCAGTGACTCTTCTCTTTGATTGTACATTAGAATCTCCTGGGGGGCTTTCAAAACTCCCGAGGCCAAGTCTCATCCGGCCAATGAGAACAGAATCTCTGACAGTGAGCCCAGGCATCAGTATTTTGTGACGGTGCCGCTGTGCAACCAGGATTGAGAACTGCTGTCTACGGGCAAGCTCAGTTTCAGCTGTTGAAAATGAAAATATAATCATTGAGGAACTTTCTCTCCAAAGGACAAAAAAAAAGAAAAAAAGAAAAGAAAAGAAAGGAAGGAAGGAAGGAAAGAAGGAAGGAAGGAAGGAAGAAAGGAAACACCCTGATAATTTGCTACTTTTTCTCCCCTGGTTACTCGAGAGAAGTCATTTTTCAAGATAAGGACCTGGGTTAAGTGGGTGCAAATGCATGAATAAAATGTGAAATAAATTACTAAGTGAGAAATAAAAGCTATGAATAATGTAAAAGGGGGAAGAGCTGGGAGAACTAGGGCAGAAAGCAAAGCCAAGAAAATATAAGAAGAGGGTCACTTGGGGAAGGCTCTGTGGGTGTGAATACTAATGGAGGAAGAAAACTGGTGTGCAAATACTCTCTTGTTGAGGCTTCCGAGCAAAATGTGCCCTGGATATCTGAAGGGTATCAGCTCTTATGAATGATTGACACACTCCGGCCAAAGGCTGCCAGCGCCTCCCAGGAAGGATGGTCACAGCCTGGGTCTGTGCAGTGTGTCTAGGACAAAGTGGGGATGCTCTCAGCTCTGAGGTAGAGTGTGGGGAGAAGGATGGGGTGTGGTAATCAGGAATCATAGTGGGCGGATCATAGAGAGGGGCCTCGGTCCGTCTGAAAAGCTCTGGTGGTTGGGCGCATTCTTCCCCACTCTCTTCTCTTGATCCCTCTCCTCTACCCCTCCACTGAGAATTGCAGTGTGACCAGCCCCCCGTAAGTGCAAACCCAATGGGATGGCTTTAGGAGGTGGGTCCTTTGGAAGGTAATTAGGGTAAGTTGAGGTCTTGAGACCTCAAGATTGGGATTAGCACCCTTCCACAAGCCACGTGAGAGCTTGCTTCCTATCGCTGCTCCCCACCCTAAGAAAAAACAATGAGAAGTCAGCAGCCTGCACCCCGATCGCACATTTCCAGCCTCCATAACCATGAGAAACAAGTTTCTGTTGTTTATAGGCCACCCAGTCTACGTTATTCTGTTACAATGGCCTGAACGAAGACAGGTGTACTTCACAATGTTCTCAGTGCATTGACTGGGAAGGCAGATATTATTATCAAAGTGTGGCTAAACAGATCCCAACACCCTCAATGATTTACAGTGTTACTATGGTTTCCTGAAAGAAGAAAAAAAAGTTCCAAATTGGCAGATTGGCATAAATGGTGCATAATGAGAGATCCTTTTGATTGCCTCAGATAGCAAATGGGTGCCTTTGATGTGAATGTCTGTAAATGTGCTTTCGACACCTGTGTGTAAATGCATAAGGCAAATATTGTGGTGCCAGGCCCAGCGGAAATTGCCAGAGACACAGAAATTCCCAAACAAACACTTAGCATAACAACTCTACCAAACTAATCATAATGTTCCCATTGAATCATCTAAAATAAGATGAGATCTCTCTTGCCTGCGCAGAATTAGTCAAGCTCCTTTTCTGCATGATTACGTCTCTGGCAGAAGCTTCCTTTGGGCTTATAAACCACTTATTTAAGCACGGCCAATGCTGTGTACACCTTCAGGGAAAGGAATACCTTGGGTCTCTTAAAAACATGACAAGCCTAGGAAAGGGAGAAATAGTCACAGGCCATTTGATTGACAGCTAGAAGGAGAGGAAGGCACACCCTCTGCCTTTGGGTATGTGACTGATTTCATCAGTTTCCTGGATTCATCCAGAAAAGCAGAGCAAGAAATGTGCTTATCTATTTGTGGCTAGAACCCCAAAGCTACCCAACCCAAGGTGATGTCATGCTGTGGGAGTCCCACTGACAGCTGCTGAATAGATGTTAGCCTTAAGGAGAAATAGCATGGCTCTGCAACCTTTTAGGTGAAGGATGGAGGGCAGTAAACACTTTGGATTCTGTGGGCCATATGTTCTCCATCCGTTCTATCTACTCAGTTCCATTGTAATGCAAAAGGAGATCTGGACTCTATGTAGACTACATGTAAAGTGGGTGTGGGCGTGTTCCAATAAAACTTTATTTACAAGAACAGACCATGCACCAGGTTTTACTGAAGACCGTATTTTGCTAAGCCCCTCCCCCTCGTTTGCATTACTGAGAATGATAGGGACACGTGGAAGGTGAATGTGTTCACCAAATTATAGAGTATGATTTTTAGAGGCCGTGTAGGATAGTAGTTAAGAGCACAGACCTGAAGCGTGAATTCAGACCCTTTCCCGGCTGGATGATCTTGAGCAAATGATCAAGCCACTCTAGGCCGCACCTTAGTCACTTAAAAAGAGAATAATAATAATAGAACTTAATGTCGTAGTTTGGGTACATCCTAAGAAGAGCCCAAGGGAAGGACCCGGGGGCAAGTCATTTATTTAGAGATGATCCCAAGAAGCCTAAGTGAGGAGTTAGAAGACCAAGTGAAACAGTGGGTGGGGAACAGTTCAGGAGGGGGGGCATTAAAGAGTGGGTCGTCCTTGCAGCCAGGGGGGCTGTTACGCTCCGGACCCTTGGAGCGCGGTGTGGGATGGGGACACCTGCACGCAGTTCGTCATGCCCCTCCTTGCAGAACTCTCCACAGAGACCTTCGGGATGGGCCAGGGGCACCTGAGCAGGGCGGTCACGTGGGCCACACTCCCTCCTGGGGGGTGTTGCGATGGAGGTGAGTTAATATCTGCGAAGCACTTCGGTAAAAATGCCACGTATTCGGTAGGTGCGACTGAAGTCATTGCTAAGCAGCAGGAACGAATATATGGCCCAAGGAAAGTTAAATGGTTGAAATTTCATACCTCTGAAGGTAATGCTGGTTGGAGGCTTAGCTGAGTTCCACTGTGGATTCGGAAGAAACGTTTGAAAGTTTAGGCTGCACGTGGGTAGATTATGGCAATAGCCTTTCCAGCTTGGTAAAGTCGATGGACACCATGTACAACAGTAGCTGATGGTGAATCAGGGTGACCCCAGGAAAGCTGGAGACACAGGCTAGCAAATAAAACTTACACCTGACTTAATGTATGCATAGCTGTTACAGTGGCACGCTAATTAGATACAACTGATATGCTGCTTTTATAAATTACTATAATTTGTATCACTTTTTTGAAAATTTTAATTCCAGTGTAGTTAACATACAGCATTACGCTAGTTTCAGGGGTACAATATAGCGACTCAACAATTCTATATATGACTCAGTGCTCATGATGGTAAGTGTGCTCTCCGTCCCCTTCACTTATTTCCCCCATCCCCCACCCACCTCTCCTCTGGGAACCATCTGTTTGTTCTCTGCAGTTAAGAGTCTGTTTTTTTTGGTTTGTTTCTTTTTTTTCCTCTCCTTTGTTCATTTGTTTTATTTCTTAAATTCCACATATGAGCGAAATCATATGGTATTCGTCTTTCCCCGACTGACTTAGTTCGCTTAGCGTCATGCTTTCCGGATTCATCCATGTCATTGCACATGGCAAGATTTCATTTGGGATATATGTGCCCCTATGTTTATCTCAGCATTGTTTACGATAGCCAGATTATGGAAACAGCCCAAGTGTCCACCCACAGACGAATGGAGAAAGATGTGGTGTATACACAATGAAATAGTATATTACTTTTACACAACCGAATACACGTTTTTCTTTTCTCACTCTGTTAATCTTCCAGTACCTAGGAAGCTGACAATTTTTGCTACTGTGGTTTAATCAACATGACCTCCTCTGTTTAAGGATAAAGGTCTTGAATTGAATCCCGCGTACTTTGGGCTTCCCTTGTACATAACCTTTCTGATCTCAATTCCGCTCATTCTCACCCCATCAGATGTCTCCCCTATGCTGCCATCCCTCCCCCTCACTTCTCCATGGAGTTTTAAAGCATGCACGCATGTTCTCCCCTCCCTTTTCCTGAGAGTTCTGGCTGCTCACAGGATCTGTCTGGGGAGGGAGCCACAGCCTTATTACCATACTCAGCAGGCTGAAGAGGAGGATTCCTGGCCCAGAGTGCCTGGGAAAGAATAGGCAGCACAGTGAAAATGAGCCCTGCATCTTTAACATCTGGAGTCCAGGTGGGTTGGAGGGGAAGGGTCGGTTTTCACAGGAAGTAGAGTAATGAAAAGACAGTGCCCACATAAGTTGGTTCTTGTTTCCAGAATTCATTAGCAAAAGCTTGGACTATCTTTGGCATGGCTCAGGAGCTGTCAGAATAAGCCTTCAGCCACATCCGGGGACTAAAGGAATAATCTCGAACTCGAAAAGAAGGAAACAACCATACCTCTTATATAACCTCACCAGGAACCCACATAACTGAAGTAGAATAATCTTCAGAGACATTTCCAGACAATAACATGCATCTTAGTCAAAATGCTTTTGGCAGCAAACCAAGACAAAACCAACTGAAAGTTGGAAATTTGGTATTCTGCAAAAAGAAAACATCCAACATTGCTAAGTTCAAAAATGGTCATCAAAGGGGCGCCTAGGTGGTTCAGTGGGTTAAAACCTCTGCCTTCGGCTCAGGTCATGATCCCAGCGTCCTGGGATCGAGCCCCACATCGGGCTCTCTGCTCAGCAAGGAGCCTGCTTCCTCCTCTCTCTCTGCCTGTCTGTCTGCCTACTTGTGATTTCTGTCTGTCAAGTAAATAAAATCTTTTAAAAAAATGGTCATCAAAGATCTAGAGCCTGTTCTGCTAACCTGTATGTAACCTTGGGCTAACCTCTCCCCATGGCTGAAGATGGGTGCTGCCTCTTCACACATCAAAGAGGAACATAACCATGTCTACAGGAAGAAGACCATGTCTTCATGAATGTCTCTTTTCAAGTGATGAAATCTACTCATTGATCACAATGGACCACAGCTCAGTTTTAAACAATCCACAGACAGAGAAGTGGGACCATCATGGTTGGCTTAGGTGGCTCAGGATTTGCCCCTGGAACTGGGCTGGGGTTGGGATCAGGCTTCCTTGATTCACAAGAAAGAAGAGTAGATTCCAAACCAAATCTGAGCTCTGCCAATAAGGAAGTAGGCAGACTGAACGTTGCCTGACAACCAACGGTAGGATTTTAGAGATATTACCCACCTTATGCTCTCTTACTTCCCCCACCCTTTCCTATCTTTCTGCAGGTGGCTAAAAGCCCTTTACATGACGAGAGGTGTTTTATTCTACAATTTCAGAGGAAAGCACAAAAATATAAATGTGGCTGGAAGAAGAGTATGAGTTGGATTTTTTTCTCCGAAATGGAGAAACACTGGTGTGTGATTTTTCCCTTTTTGGGAAAAGGAAGGATATTAGCAATCAGAACCAATGAGGTTGGCATCACTCTTTGCATGCCAATTTTTAAAGTACTTGCCTTATTTCATGGTTATCTAAGTACTGAGGATTCCCCTATTCTCTGAGCCCATCGTAGTCATGAGATTATTATTCTCTCTATATATTATTGCTGTATCCCCAGCAAGCATCCCAGGCTGGCACATACTTCCTGTTTTGCCAAGCTGCTCAAGTGCCCGCGTTGGTAGGAAGTACAATGAGAAGCCCTCAGCCCAGTCACGCATCCCAGGCATAAGTCCAGCTTGTTCCGGTCTCCATGGGTCCACTCCAGGTTCATTCGGTACCTTTCCTCGGTTCTTGGTGACATTTTTCAGGACAATTTGTCCAAATTTAGTAGCCCTGCCCCACACATATACCTGCCGCTTAAAATTTGAGTTATTGCTTCTCCCCATTGGTTAGTTAATAGCCCCTCTATTCTTATTTTTAATTCCCCAACTGGCACCAAATTTCAGAAGACGTCTGTCTCTCTATTTTATTTTTAACCATCACGGGCTACAGATCAGTTTAATACCCATTAACTGTTGTTATACTACTTTGGGGTTTTGCTTTTATTTGAATTGATCATTCCCTCTTGTACCTTTTTTTTTAAGGTTCCCATTTCCTGCTCTCTCCATCAATCTTCTCCTCTCCTGAGACTCATAATCCCCATTGTTCTGTGTCTGCCCTTTGCCATTTTATCCATCATGAAGGAACATCCCCCAAATGTGCATTTCCATCAGTGTGTTAGAGATAACTTATGGGTGCACAAAAAACAAAAGAGACAATGCAGTATTGACAAAAGTGCATACAAATGGCCAGTTTGTATGTACACTATTCCACACACCCCCCCCGGCCCTGGTCTCATCGCCCGCTTCAGTGCATATAAACCAGGAGTCGTAACATGCATAAATTCAGGAAGTGCTCGAAGAAGCCTACCAGCTAGAACCCGAATGATCTTTTCCCTTCTCCAGCAGATCCTGTTTCGTTCCCATGCAAATGGGTACTGATACGTATATAACTTGAAAGGGCTTATAAGGTCCACAAAGGAATCTCACGTCCAAATTAAAGTTGTATCCTTAGCTCACCTCACCGTGCAAAAGCACTGTAAACTCTTGGGTGACGTTAATTCCCTTCTGGCCGCCTCCACAATAGCTAACCACAGCAGGAGAAATTAGGGAAATGAATTCCAGGCATGCCTTAGGATTTATTTTCTGTGTGAGTTTTAAGCTAAAACTTTCACTTTCCGTATATATTTGATTTTCAAACCGGGCTACAGAGAAACAAAGTGAGTCTAACTCTTTTCTGTGGTCTGATAGGCAGTCTTAGGCTTCCTGGGGGTCTGCTGTGGTTTTCGTTGATTCATGAGGTTGGGTTACATTTTGCAAATTTTCTTTAATAGCATATACACGCGCTGTGTTTATGTTGCAGGGTCGTCTTTACTCCATTGTGGAGATCAATGTATCATCTGGGAATGTATATTCACAATGGTGCCTGCTTTCTATTTGGGAACCAGAGAGAACAAGGTGAGCAGAGTTGGAATGCAAGAGCATATTTAAGGGCATGGAAACCAGAGGTAGGAACATGAGTTTATGGGCACACTTAGTACCAGTCCCTAAGGGAGTCATTACAGACAGACTTTGAAGTTGCTTGAGAACCAGCAGTATCATATAGATTTTTATAATCACAGCAGTAGCTGTGTTAAATTTGCCTAATGTAGTTCTGGGCACAAAACTGGGTACAATACCCACTTGTTGAATTGAGCAGAAGCTTAAGGAGAAGAACCGAAGAAGCTTAGTGCCTATAGGAAAGAGGGAGCCTCTAACCCCTTTTCAGAAATGAATGAAACCTCAGTGTTCTGTCTTCTATTCTCTCTAGAGTTTGAAGTCAATTTTCCAAAGATCAGGGCTTAAAGGGGAAGGAGTGCCTTGGGGAAGAAGATTAAGGAAGGGGTTATGAAGATAATAGCTCACATTTACTGGGAACGCACTGCAGACTGAATCCTATAACAATGCTTTACCAGGACATCAGGGGAATCAAATGAAACTCTGGACCCATAAACTTTTAACTAACCCCGTTCTTTAATTATGAAATTAATTTCTAATGTGCCTTTATTGTGTCCCAATCTACCCGGGAATTTTAATATAAAGCGAAGGCATCTTAGCTTGCTCTTATGCTTAAAAACTCACAATGAAACAACAGTGAGGGATTTCATTACGCCGATGGACTGTGGATGTAGCCAGACTGATGTTGATTTATAAAGCCAAATAAATTGGTTGGCCAAATTTTAGCCTGGTCTTGGACATGAATCATAGCAATCCTGAAAATGAATTATGCCAACTAGCCTGCCTGCCTTTCTCCTCCTTGGCAGGGAGAAATAGCGTGCATGGGGCTGAACAGCAGAGAGAGACTTGCTCATTCATTCGACAAATATTTACTGGGTCTTACCAAGCACCATGCAGTATGCTAAGCACAGAGGATACAACAGGAATAAAACTAACTCCCTTCTCCTAGGCAGCTCATGTCTAGACGGGAATACGGGTCTATAAACAAATAATGTCAACACAGGGTGAAACATTTTAAAAGAGAGGAATTATCAAGGAGAAGAAGCATATAAGGGGAGCATTTAATGTGGACTTTGGGAGGAGAGGAAGGGAGGGGCATCTATAGGAAAGACCTGAAGGATGAGTTAGCAGGAAGCCAGGAGCAGCGGCAGGAACATTCCAAGGCTTCAAGGTCATGGCTGTAGACAGGAAGGAACAAAAACAATGGCGGAGTCACCCGGTGAAATGGGATGTTGATGTGGGCATTTAGGCCATGTTCCTAAGGGTGATATGACAATAGCCACAAATCCAAGTGGCATAAATAATTGAAAAGACTTGCTGGAGGAACTAGGGCATTGGGCCTCCGAAATGTGTCTCCTGTGGTCTCTGGCATGAATCTCACTAGTTCAGGCTCACGACATGCCCATGATCGACTATGTGAATCAACCTACCATGTAATGATATGTGCACATGTATCCAAGTGTGGGTCTGGGTACTAATGAGCTGCTTGGTAACCCAGCATAAATAACTACAATCAATTGTCCTTGAGTTAAGCCCATTTTCTTCTCTCTTCTCACTCTGTTAGCTCTTAAGTATCTATAATAAATGAAATGTCATCAACCGTTCCTTACCTCATGCTCAAGCAATTCTATGCAAATTAAAACACAAAACCCCAATATCTTATTTCCTAGAACCCAGGGTTCCTCCCATCATGTCACAAGCTTGTCACATGCTCTGTGTTGAAATAACTTACATGTGAGTGAATCAAAAAGTGGAGTATTGTAGGATCAAGCAGCAATGGCCTAATAAGATGGAGAGTGGACAGTTCTTGGAACTGTAATTGCCCTGGGGAGGAGCATTTTTATGTGGAAGCATGAGGGAATAACCACATTGGAAACGGCTTCTCAGGAAAGGTCAGACACCATCCTGATGCATAGAAACAGGAGGGCTGCTGTGGTCATGAATGGGCCTTTTGTGCAGTCATGCTAGACCAGGCTTTCTCTTTTCTTTTAATGAGGGCTTTTATGCTCAAGGCGAGTTGTACCTTTAGCAATGGAATAAATTGTGCCATTCACAACAATTATGGGCAAAAAAATAAATCCATAGAAATGCAGTTGGTGAAGGCTTTAGTTCAAAGATTGCAATCTCAACAATTATAAACACAGAAGAAGAAATCTTTGAAATTTTTCTGTCGATTAATATAAGCTTGATTTGGCTGAGAGGAGCTACTGGATGGGGTGGGGGAGGGGTGGATAAATTAGTCCTAGACAGATAGCAGAAGCACAGGACCCCTCCCGCCCTGCCAGACCAGGACAAGCTTTCTTCCCCAACTCGGAGTTATGAGTTTCATGCTTCTTCTTACCTACTGGTAGAGAAGGAAAAAAGATGTATTGTTAACAGTAGAAGAACACAACAGTTGAATCTGAATATTATTGCCTGTTTGCTGTGTGTCTCCCCACCCTTGGCAGGATGGTGTTCTCAGCCTTCTTCATCCTTTTGGCTTCTTTCGTCCCCTGGTGATCTGAAGTTATGCTATGAATAGCAATCAGCGGCAGCAAGAAAAACACTTTGTCTTTTTTGATCATTTTTGCCCAAAGTGTGGACTACAGATCAGCATGATTTGAGTGTTTGTTGGAAGTACAGAATCTCAAGCCCTTAACCAAAATAAATGAATCAGAATCTCTAGTCTAACACGAAACCAGGAGTTGTGAGACTGGGATGAGCCCCTTGAAAGACCCTGAAGCAGATTCTGTAACTCTAAGAAGCCGCTATTCTGGTCACCCTCCAGGATGGAGCCAGGAATGAAAGCTTCACAACCTGCATGACTAGGGGCACCTGCCAGATGGAGCCAGGACCCTGGGAGGAGAGAAGTGGCTAAGGAAGGGGGAAAAGGAGGGAGAGGAACATAAAGGTCTCCCAGGAGCACACTGAGGCTGACTCCAAATGAACTAGAGGTGAGTCAGGTGTCATGATTTGAGCCATTCTCTGGACTCCTCTTTATTTGCAATCAGCCTCTTGTAGAAATGCATTGCCTATGTGTGCACCATTTTACATTATTACAAGGCTTGACAACTCTTGAGTTTTCTGAGGGTAACTTACCTCTTTATTTTTTTCTTAAATGGTAGTTTGGCAGTAAGAACCCACATTTTGCTGACTCTTGCTCCTTCCTGGTGCTGCAGGGCCCAAGGATTTCCCAAAGGAACTGCGCATGTGCTCCCTAACTCTTACCATGTGGCATCTGTAGGACCTCGTGGCCTCTCCTGAGTAGAACCACTTTTCCTAGGGCGAGTTGTGTGTGTTGAACATGGCTACCATGCCTGTTGGGTTTCACTGTGTCTGGAGGTAATGTAGCCCCCCACAACTGGACCACCATTGTTTGAGAGCTGAACCCGCTGAAGAGAAGGAGCGAGGGGAAGAGGTCGTACACTCTGTTGTAGAGTTACCAAAACTACTCACCATGACACGTTATAAATTTTTTTAGTTTTTGCCCCAAATGCATCTCTTCCTAAGATTCAGACCATCTCCATTGGACCCAGCCTGGGGAGTTCCTTCTTACCTCGAGACTTAAGTGTGGGTCAAGTTTATTGAGTTAGGTTGAGTTCATGAGTTCTTTCCTTAGTGGGGCTTCCCCACCAATCCAGCATAAATGCTCAGACATTTCTTTATCCTGAAAGCTGAAGCTTTAAAATCTGAAGTTGGGATTCCCATTACCTATACAAACTATACAAGAGAAGAATTCCTTCCACAGCATGGATTCAGCTCTCTCAATTGAAGTTTCTTTTTAAAGATATTTATTTATTTATTTGAGAGGGAGAGAATGAGAGAGCAAGAGAGAGAACATAAGAGGGGGAAAGTCAGAGGGAGAAGCAGACTCCCTGCTGAGAAGGAAGCCAAATGCAGGACTGGATCCCAGGACTCCAGGATCATGACCTGAGCTGAAGGCAGTCGCTTAACCAACTGAGCACCCAGGTACCCTCGACTGAAGTATTTTTAAGATGCACTAAAAATTTGAAAAGGCATCAGGGAATTTCCAAGAGCTTACCATTGCTGCAACACCACCACAATCTTCTCCTTACCTACCCTCTTCTGACGATCTCAGTGGGTTTCCCTATCTTCCTGCTGGAGGCCAGTGGCCACTCTATCCCGGCATGTTCTCTTTCTCTCAAGACTGACTGCCAAAAGGGAAGTCGTTTGTGCCAATATTCCAAGTTCTTGTTGTTCTTGAACACTTACATACAGGCTGTGCACATTTTAGGAGTTTTATTGTTAATCCCTTTAGGAAACAGACCCATGAAAACAAAAACTAAAATCACAGGGAAGTTCTAAGTTATAGAAGCTTACAGTGCTCCGACTACTCTGTCACCTGGATAATAAGATCATAAAAATAATAATAATAACTGAGATTTATTGAGCACTTACTGCAGACCAATTTCTCACGAGCCTTATCTAAGTGAAATATTGCAGTTGAAAATTGAGGATAATAGAGATGAAAACCCTCACCTAACATCATCCAGCTGGTCAGTGGCAAGTGCACAGTTTTACTGTTACCCTTCACACTGTAAGGCTTGTGTACTTTCTGTCTTCCTTCTAGTTCACTTCTGAAATGGCATCTGGACACTCCCATGCACTTCTTCCCCTGTTTCTATTCCTGAGAGTTGTACTCAACCAAAATTTTCACCATCCACTGGCACCGCCATCAACCTCTAGTGGGGGATTTATATCAGGAACCAACAGTAGCCGCCCATGAGACGTTGATACATCTTTCATTAAAAAGAAAAAAAGATCATCTGTGTTAAATACTTTTGGAAAGCATGGAGTTAAATAAAGTTTGAGAGTTTTCTTTACTGATGGCAACCATCGTATGTACAGATAGCCATTGAAACCATATTCTGTTTTTCTTCCTGAACGCTTGCTAACACTACAAAACACCAGGGACCCACAGAGCCGTGCTTCTCAAACTTTAAGATGCAGATCCAAGCACTTGGGAGCTTGTTAAAGTGAAGATTCTGGCTCAGTGGGTCTGGGATGGGGCTGAGATTCTGCATTCAAACAGCTCCCAGATGCTGCCAGTGCTGCTGGTCTGAAGACCACACTTTGAAGAATAAGATCACAGAATAAAATTCCGTTGGTGCTGCTCGTAGAAGACATGCCAGCAAGAGGCTTATCAGTAGAACCTCCATCACAAGAGGAAACCGAGTAAGAACAATAGGTATTCCCTTGTCTCAAAGGAGCTCTGTACATTTTTGAGGTCTTCTATGCTCCTCCCCACTCCTCCTTTTGGAGAATTCTCCATGACCCCTCTATTATGGTTTAGAAGAGATACCTGAAGGTAGGTACCCGATGACGCCAGGCATAGCCATGGCTGCCATATTCACCACGGACTTCAGATGAGCCCGCTGGGTTAGTGACCTCCTTCATGAATTGGCTCCTGACCAGGATATTGTCCAGCTTGGATGGGCCGCCCCAGACCATAGCTCCCAGCATAGGTAGTCCTGCCTCATCCTCCTAAGGGTAGCCAGAGCCCTCTTGAGAATCAGCACATGGCTGCTTCCTCTTTGATCCAGGCCCATTTGGTCAGCTGAACTTTGCCAAAGCAGGTTGCTTCGGAAACAACTACGAGCAGAATGTAATTTTATGGGCAGGGAGAACCCTCACTCGATTCTACCCACCAACCCCCACCACACCTTCCTCTCTTACTTCGCCTGCCTATTTGCTGATCTTTTATGCAGACCACAGAAGAACCAGAGGAAGTACACATCTCTCATCTAGCAGAACAGTTTTCCAGAAATAGGATACTGATGTCTTCTGTCTGTATCGACACATGTGTTCTCACACTGCTTTTGGGGAGACCCAATTTAGATATGATTTCTCCTCTGCTAACCTCTCACTGAGCTCTAAGTAAGCTTGGAGTGAAAGAGTATGAGTTAGCCTGCAGCCCTGGTGTTGTCTCTGCTCCTGCTATAGCCTGGAACAGCTCTGTGGCCCTGGCCACGGCAATGAATGCCTTTGAGACTTACTGTCCATCCCTTGTGAGGAGCAGTGACTCCTACCATGCAGGATGGGTCCATGGGTAACCAAAGGGCCTGGCACACAAAGAGTGGGCATGTTAGCCAGCTACTGTGGTCATGTTTTTGCTTTGACTACATTTTCAATGGCTTATAGTCGACGAGACTCTAGGAAGCTATCCCAGCCCCCCCTTTACTATCAAGAGCATGTGAATTTCTGATGGCCTGGCAGACATAGGCTATGAGGACAATCTGAGTGTGACCTCTGTCACCCGCACTGATCACCGGGATCAATGGGGCTCATCTGGTTGGCTTCCCTCTCATGCCTCCTTGAAACCATTCCTACCTGTGAAGAGAAGGCAACAAGGGAAACTGAGGGCCTTGCCCAGGCTGTCCCCAACTGACCCTTCGGGATCCTCTTTCCTGTGTGTCATCTGTCCTCCCCTGGTCGCCTGCCTTTTCGAGATTGGGGCTGCCACTACCCACTTCCTACAGGCACCATCTTCCCACCTCCTACCCTGTGGCCCAACACACCATACAGACACACACACACACACACATGCTCTCACACGCACCACACACACACTACACTCACACATACAGATACACAGATGTATACCACACCACACACACACATACACACCACATCACACACACATTCTTTCACATATACCACATAGGCACACACATATACATCACACCACACACACGCTCTCACACACACCACACACACGCTACACTCACACTTACAGACACACACATGTATACACTGCTACACACACAATCTCATGCACACACATGCACCACATCACACACACTATCACACACATATACACACCACACACGTTTATACACACCACACACATACTGTCTCACACACATACATATACACTATACCACACCATCCACACACACACACTGTCTCACACATACACCACACTCACATACCACACTTACACATACAGACTAAATATGTATATGCCACACCACACATACACACACATACACACACCACACAACATATAGGCACTCTCTCACACACACCACACTCACACATATCGACACACATGTATATAACATGCCACACACATGTGCATATCCACACTCACTTCACTCACACAAGCTACACAGCCACACACACAAACCACACTCACAAAACAACATGCACACATACACACATACACTCGCAAAATTGCCTGCCACTGATGCAGTCGTCCTCCTTTTATTCTTAGCAGGTAACCAGGGAAATTTGAACGTAATGTTACAGAAAGCTCATAAATAACAGTAATGTCGTTTTCTCCGAGTTGCAAATCCCAATTTCCTAATCTCCTATCAGAACTTTAAAGAAAAATAATAAATCTCGTGATCAAATAGAAAAGAAATGCATTTACTTAAGAAGGCTAGCTCCAAGCTAAGAAGAGATCCAGATATGAACATGTGGAGAATAATGTTATATTATGGAGTATTTCCCTCCCACAATCCCAGGACTGCTTTCCGAACTTCTCCACCTTCTTTCTGGCTTCTGTTTAGCTCTGTCACTGGGCAGAGAAAACACGATTATCTGTCCACACGTAATGTGTCCCAAATTCCTCCACCTCTCCACACAAGAAGGGAGAAGAAAAGTCAGAAGAAAATGCAGTTTATTTCATTTCAGTTAAGCCACTTGGAATCTGAAGCCTTGCGTTTGAGGTCCTGGTCTGCAGTCTACCCACTGGGAGATGTGGGACATCTGATTAATCTCCCTGAGCCTCAGTTTACTCATCCAGCAAAGGGAGATAACAGTAATTCCTTGACAGAATTTTTGTGAAGAAAAAAGTAAAATAATATTTCTAAAAGTATTTAAAGTACTTGCATATACTTGAATATAGCCTAACACAGTGATATATTATTTACAAAAGTCCCTTGGCATCTCTAAGCCCCTGTATATATGTACGTATATATATACTTACATATATAAAAAGTTGTATTATATTTTATATAAATAAATATATATACAAAATGTACATATAAAACTAATTTTTCACACACTTTGATTTCTCTAAGATGCTAAGTCTACTGTTGAGAAGCACCACCCATACCCTCCTTTGTCAGAGTTCCTACGCTTTCTTAGGAGCAAAACACTCTTAGATCCCTGGGCAGCTAAGAGATGAGCTTTGTTACTATGATCTTTCTCTGGAACACAGACCTGGAAGGTGGGTAGAGGTGGGTCTTTCAATCAGTAAGCTGACATTACATGAAGTCAGAGTTCCTTGGTTGGGACAAAAAACTGGTCTTTACTCCATTTAAGGACGGTTGGTTGGCCTTATTCCATTTTTCTATCCCTAGTGCAGAGCAGTAACTCAATGAACATTTTCATTTCAATCAAATGAGTGATCTTGCTTTTGACCTTGTACTCAGAGACCTGAATAATGAGGGGTTAATTTAGCTGAGAATATAGACTTTTGCCATATTCATAACTAATATGTGAGCAGTCTTAGGGGAAAAACCATGAAAAGTTCAAAGAATATAGGATCCATGTCTGAATCCTAGGGAGACCTAGAATTAAAAAAATAATTTGGGGGATGGACTGAGGTCTTATTAAATACATCTGATGTATTCCAGCTGGAAAAAAAAAATAGGTGCCTGGGCAAGTCAGCTGGAGGGCAAGGTTTCAGGGGTACTTTGTGTCACTGATGGCACACTTAGGTTTCACTAGAGTCTAAGCATAGATACCTCTTATTTATACCAGTCTTTGTTTCTATTTCAGTGATCCCCAAAACTATATGTCATATTATATAAAAGCCATCTGGAACTGAATAGTCTCCACATTATGCTATGCTTTTTTTTCTCCCGCTTTATTGATACATGATGGGCTTATGCCATCATGTCAGTTTAAGGTGTACAATGTGATGATTTGATATACAAACACACTGTGGAATGGTGACCACAGAAAGGTTAGTTAACATTCATCACTGCACAAAATTCCTTCCTTCCCTCCTCCTTCCTTCTTTCTTTCTTCTCCTCCCCTCCCTCTGCTCTTCTTCCTCATCTCCTTCTCCTTCTCCTCCTTCCCCTTCTTCTTCCTCTCCTTCTTCTTCTTCATCTTATTCTTCCTCCTCTCCTTCTTCTTTTCCTTCTCTTCCCCTCTTCTCCTTCTCCTCCTCTTCTCCTCCTCCTCCTTCTCCTCCTCATTATTGTTGTTGTTGTTGTTCTTGTTGTTGTTGTTGTTCTTCTTCTTCTTCTTCCTCATCTTCCCCCTTCTTCTTCTCTTCCTCCTTCCCTTTCTTCTTCTCCTCCCCCTACTTCCTTTTCTTTTTTTTCTTCTAGTAAGAACTTTTAAGATCTACTCCCTTAGCAAGTTTCAAACATACAATACAGTATTGAAGCCTGTTGTCACTATGCTGTATGTTCAATCTTCAGAACTTACTCTTTTTTTTTTAATTTATTTGACAGAGAGAGAGCACAAGTAGGCAGAGAGGCAGGCAGAGAGAGAGGGGGAAGCAGGCTCCCCGCTGAGCAGAGAACCCGATGCGGGGCTCGATCCCAGGACCCTGAGATCATGACCCGACCCGAAGGCAGTGGCCTAACCCACTGAGCCACCCAGGTGCCTCTTCAGAACTTACTCTTATTGCAACCAGATATTTGTATTTTGTTACATTTTATATGGATTTTCCAATGTTGTAGAAGATCTTTTTGCTAATTCCTTTAAACTTTTTTTGAAATATGAAACATTGACATTTTCTTGCAATAATAAAAGTCTAGAAATGGAATGGTACAGTATAACCATAGAGCAATGGAGCTTTGTTTTTTGCACCATGAAAGGAGATGTGAGATAGGTAGAAGAATAGGATATTAGTTCTAGAAGGGACTTCAGAGGTCACCCAAACCCTCCTGTTGTACAAGTGAGAAACTGAGTCCTGGAGAGCATTCTTAACTTAATCACATCCAGTGTAATCACATCCAGTTCTAATAATTCAAAAATTTTTATGTACCACAGTTAGATCATATAATAATTGATTACATAACATTGTTTTCAATAATTGTTTTAAGATTTTATTTATTTATTTGCCAGAGAGAGAGAGAGGGCACAAGCAAGGGGAGCAACAGGCAGAGGGAGAAGAAGTAGACTCCCTGCTGAGCAGCAACCCGCCCCCAGTATGGGGCTCTATCCCAGGACCCCAAGATCATGACTTGAGCTGAAGGCACACCTTAACTGACTGAGCCACCCAAGCCCTCCAGTTTTAAATAAATTTAAACAAACTTAGTATAATTGATACTTATTAAATTATATATTTATATATATTATTTATATATATATTATATATAAACTTATAACCTTCGACAAAGATAAAAATTGAGAACTGGGTTATTGCACACAGTCCCTTTCCTCTGTCCAGGACAACACTTAACTTGAGGGATCCTGAGTTGTTGGTATTGCCCTGTGTTCAAAGTAAGAGGAAATGTCTCACTGCTTAGGATAATAAAGCATCTCATTTGTTTTCTGAAGACAATTTACTTAAGAAGCTTACTAGAAGCCTTTTCAAAGCTGAGATAGGATCTGTGCAAATAAACTATTTTGCTAGAAAATAAATATTTACAATAAAAGATCATTGGATTTCCATTTATCATTGTTCTATAGTTCTCAGGATTCTGGAAAAATAAAATCTATGTCTTTCTTCCCAAATCTGGAGAGAAAATTTCTCCTGTTCTTTTCACACACACACAAAAAAATCACAAAAATAAAGAAAATTCAAAGCAATCCAAAGACCGAGAGGATTTGTTGGATTTCCTTATTTTTTTTTTTTTTTTTTTGTTGTTAAGCACATGATGGTTCTAAAATTTATTTGTTTATGTCAAAGGCCACAAGCAGTCAAGAAAAGCCTAAAGAATGAAGTGGAAGGACATGCACTACCAGACATCCACACTTAATACAAAATGAAAAAAGCCAGTGTGGGATTGTTGCAATGACAGACACTCTGATGATGGACCAGGATGGGATCCTGAAACAGCTCACCTGGCTATGGACACCTGCCTTTGACAAAGCTGATGCCACAGAGTAGAGGAAGAATCGTCATTTCAATCAGCGGTACTGGGTCAACTCATGTCCATGTGGGAAAAAAATGTGACCCCCCCAAGACAAAAATACATTTGGGGTAGGTACTTAACTTAAGTGGAGGTACTGCAATCCAGTTTTTAGAAGATGCTGTGGAGATTGCTTAAACAGAATACAAATATCATAACTGTAAAAAAAAGATTAAGTTAGATGATGGTAAAAATAGGAGCGTGTGTGCCTCAAAAGATACAATTGAGAAAATGAAAGGCAAGCAGAAAAATAGAAGATATGTGCTATATTCAGAACATAACCAGAATTTCTACAACTAAATAAGGCAAAGGCAAACAACTCTGTGTGAATATTCAGCGAGATGCTTTTCATGTGGAGGGTATATCTATTCCTGCTCTGAATGGTTGGAGCTCATTTTGGGGGGGACTTGTGTTTCCCACCTCTAAGGTACTATCTATTTCTGAATGTAAGCAGTAGATTCAAAATAAATATGATAGCCCCATGATGCTAAAGACAAAGAAATAAACCTTGAGTTACTTTGAATCCATTATTCTATGTGACCCCAAAACTGTAAAACAGGGCACAGACTGCAAGGTATAATTTTGTTTGGGGAAGTGCAAACTTTACCTCCTAGGTGAACGATTTTATTGAATTTGAACACTGTTTTGAAAATGTAAGTTTATTATTTTTAGTCATGAGTTCATTTTTTTCATAAATTTTATTTATTTATTTGACACAGAGAAATCACAAGTAGGCAGAAGTAGGCAAAGAGGCAAGCAGATAGAGAGGGAAAGGCAGGCTCCCTGCTGAGCAGAGAGCCCGATGCAGGGCTCGATCCCAGGACCCTGGGATCATGACCTGAGCCGAAGGCAGAGGCTTAACCCACTGAGCCACCCAGGCGCCCCCATGAGTTCATTTTTAAACTAAAGAACAAGTCAGGAAGATTGTGACCCCTGATGATTTTGTGATTACTTTCCAAACTAACCTTATCACATAGAGAAAGTGTCTTGAGATGCTATCCGGCTGTCAAATACTCTACACTTTCCATAACCTCGGACTGAAAAGATGGACAAGACCTCTACTCAAAAAGCTATGAAAAGAATTGGGAGACATTAAAGATGTGCATAAGTGGAGGGACGTATTCTGTTGAAGGATTGAAGGATAAATGCTGTCATATATTAATTCTCCCCAAATCATTTATTATAAAGTCAACCCAAAATTCCCCTAATTTTTTTATCAGAACATAAAAGAATATAAATAAGTTTTAACACTTTAAAAATAATGTGCTTACCAAAAGTCACTATTTACAGAATACAAAGACAGACCATAGAGAGAGGTATTTGAAATACATGTAATTAACAACTGACTCATATCCAGAGTACATAACCAACATCCATACATAAATACAAAACCTAGAACCAACGAATCCAAAAAGCCAGAAACAAAATAATGTATGCTAAGTATCTTTATCTATTTATATAAGGTTCTAAAAAAGGTAAATTTAAACTCTGGCTTTATGAATAGATAAAGAAAATTATATATACATATATAATTTTCTTATATATATGTGTGTGTGTGTGTGTGT
The DNA here is from genome assembly GCA_004024625.1 of Mellivora capensis. Lineage (NCBI taxonomy): Eukaryota > Metazoa > Chordata > Mammalia > Carnivora > Mustelidae > Mellivora > Mellivora capensis. Next base: position 46,488 of record PISX010004552.1, read on the forward strand.
GTGTGTGTGTGTGTATTTTTTTTTTCCACCATGGAATGTTAGCTTTTTGGTTTTTTATAAAAGATTTAAAAAAAAATATTATTTATGGGGTGCCTGGGTGGCTCAGTGGGTTAAAGTCTCTGCCTTCGGCTCAGGTCATGATCCCGGGGTTCTGGGATCGAGCCCCGCATCGGACTCTCTGCTCAGCGGGGAGCCTGTTTCCTCCTCTCTCTCTCTCTGCCTACTTGTGATCTCTGTCTGTCAAATAAATAAATAAAATCTTTTAAAAATATATTATTTATTTATTTGACAGAGAGAGAGATCACAAGTAGGCAGAGAGGCAGGCAGAGAAAGCAGGAAAGAAAGCTCCCTGCTGAGCAGAGAGCCTGATGCGGGGCTCAATCTCAGGACCCTGAGATCATGACCTGAGCCAAAAGAGGCTTAACGCACTGAGCTACCCAGGTGCTCCAACACTAGCCTTTCTATGAGGAAGGTTTTAAGGTAAATTACAGGTCATGCACTAATCCCTTGAATACTCTGGCTCCAGAATTCTTCCAGGCCAGTCCCTTGTCCTCTCTCTGCTCCTGGTTGCACCACTCTTAGTTTCTCTCTGCCCGTGTTGCCCTTATGCTTCCTTTAGTCTCCGTCCAGCCCCTCGGACAGGTGATGCTTTCGAGCTACCTAGTGTTCGGCTCTGAGTCCTCTCTTGAATCACAGTTCTGCTCGTGTGCCCTGCTGTTGCTCTCCAGCTCAGGTGGGAATGTCTACACCACCCACCAAAGAGAGGTGCAGAAATGACATCCAATGTGATCGAAACCCTGCAGCTGCCAAGATGCTTTAGATGTGCCAGTGCTTTCACCGAATGTGGATGGTGCATAAGATGCAAATACTCTGGTCTAGCGGGCTAGACATCTTAGTCTCCACTAATTGTCCATTAAACCCATTAGCTTACAAAGTTAAATAAAAAAAGGTGAAATATTTTATTAGTGCTACGTATTCACTAATCAAGTCATCTTGCTGGAGCATTTTGGAGATTGACTCCCATTTCTAACATCCGAATATATAATTTAGCATTCATTAAGTATATGGTCTAAGGTTATTATTTATGTTCTGGAAGAGTCAGGAAGAGGGATTATAAGCAATAACTTTATCTAAAATGGGTTTGCTATAATAAAAGCCTGTATAAATCATCTGGAATATTCCATATTAGTTTTTAGTTCATTTCATTGGAAATCTTTGCATTTTCCTCTAAATAAAAAAGGTATCCTTCTATTTTTCCTTATCACCCGCATGAATAGAATGACTTATTCCAGAACAGAGGCTTGAAAATTTTGAAACCGTTAATGTTGACATTTTAATAAATGACAAATGACCACAGTGTTCCAGGCACGTGTAACTCATTTGATGTTTCATTTTAAGCCAGTTTTCATTGACACGAGCTCTCCTTGGTATAGCATGGAGGGGGAGATGAAAGATATTTTCTCCTTGGACAGCTAAATATTTAGGCAAGTTTAAAAAGTATGTGCATGAGCCCCATAGCCATAGTAATGAATGATAAAAGCCATTCTCCAAGGATTTAGTGTAGCACGGCCATTTTTCATCTCTATTATTTTTTGTCATTTCTTTTAAAAATCTAGCCTATTGCCTTTCATGTTATTATATATGACTTCTTTCCCCTCAAGATCTCTGGGCTGTTGCTATAGCAAAAATAATGATGAAATTTTGCTCTTGAATTTCCAATGAAGATCTGCATGGTGCTGCCCCCATTTCTCATGTTGACCACTGCAGGCCTCGTTTATATAAGAGAGGAAGGTCTCCTCAAGAATTCGCTAATCCGTTTATTTTGAAGAAGAGTAATTGCACCCATGAGCACCCATTTCCCCATTTTTGCAATCCATATTCATCGGAAAAAAGATAAAGATTTGAGGTGAATTTATATGGTGCCACTTAAGTATGTTTTTCCTAAATTTGGTAGGTGATCTCTGCAGAGTACTTATGGGTGCTTTAGCATAACTAGGAGGGGCATGTTGCATTCATTTATTCCATAAATATTTATCATCACCTACCATTAGCCAGGAACAGGCGAGGTACCAAGGATATACCAAGGATACAAGGATACGATGTGGAAAAGACAGACATGGTCCCTGTCCTCATAGGAGATGACACAGAAGAGTTCACTGCAGTGACCCAACTGTTACAAAGGCACGGGGCCCAAGTGAAGTGTCAGGAGGCTGACCTAATCCAATTTTCGGGAATCAGAGAAGGCTTCCTGAAAGAAGTGAGAACTAAACACAGGCATGATGACTAGGAATTAGGCAGGCACAAATGAATCCAAGGGAGAATATTAGGTCTTCAACTGGAATGTTGGATTTCAGAAGAGTTGTAGCATGGGGACTTTATGCTAGGAGGAGGCCAGAGAGCACGGGACTTTGAAGGATCTTATAAGCTGAGACAAAAACTTTGGGTGGGACAATCTGTGCGAGAGGAAGCCATTGACCTGTTTTCACACGTGTGCACTCACTGAGTCTGGTACCAGAAGTGGCTCCAGAGAGAAAGGATCTTAAGGATGAGTTCTCCGTGCTGGCGAATGATCCATTTCAGTCCCACTGGGGACTGATAGCCCCCACCCACACGTAGCTGTCATTTGAGGGCTGGTGGATGAATTCTGGTGTTTCGAGGATTGTCTGAGTTGATGGACAGCACCAACAGCGAGAGGGGTGGTGGCCCACATGGCTCTGGTTGTGACTCTCACTCAGCTGGGAATTTTCCTCTTGTGCACTCAGCTTTTGAGTGAATTTGGAGGGAGGAAACTAATGATGAAGCTGGGTCAGTCCTGGAAAAGTTCAGGACATGGTTCACCTTGTTCTTTCTGGAGTAGTGCTGGAAGTTGCTAGAAATACTATCAGTATGGCTATGCAGAGAAAGGATCATTTGTGAGGCTTGCTGCTTCCTAGCTTCCTGGCTTTCCATGCTAGGCAGGTTTGGGAGGCAGGTCATTGTTCCAGAAACAGGGTGCAGTCCCACTCCTGGGACATATAGTGGCTACAAATTCAGAGAACTGAGTTCTTCACCAGTTTAGGCTTTAGGGGAACACAAACTTCAGGGCAGACCTTCCATTACACCTTCATGGCTCTACCATTGAGAAAGACACCTAACCAGCTCCCTCTTTCCAGGCCCCCCTCGCTCCAGGACCTCAGCTCCCTAAGACCCCAACTCTACCACGTTTCTCCATCACTCAAACTCTACTGAGGGCTCCTAATCAACTGTCACTGTGGTTTTCAACTTTAACTGCATGGTAGAGTCACCTGGACAGAATCCGGAATCCCAGGGTCAGAACATTTGAATCTCCAAAAGCATCTGGAATCATGCTTGACCACTGACCAACTTCTGGGACCGTGGCTCTCAGAGAACCCTTGACGTTAGTGATTGATGATTTCGGTACTTACACCTATAGTGATGAACCATGCCCCACTATTTTGTCAGGTTGTTTTACACAAACATCAAGACTGAGGATGTGTACCTGGTTTTATGGGGGGGGGTCCTGAGTTTCTGTTGCCATGGCTGGTTGCATAGCAGGAGATAGCTATGTAACCAACACCCCAGACCCATCAGGGCTTCCTTGGGTAGAGACATACCACATATATCCCTATATTTCTATGTTTGCCTGTCTAGGTCCAGAAGGGAAATGACACAGAAGTCCATGCCTGAGCTCTCTGGACTCCACTGATGCAAACCTCTTCGCTGCTGCTTTTGCTCTATATCATTGCTATAATAAACCTGAGTCATGAGTACCGAATGTTTTTAATGAATTCCTGAATGCAATGAACAATGAAATGAAGTGGGTTTCATTTCAGACCCATGGGTTGTCTGTCTCCCAGTGCAGAAGGAATGGGTCTGTATGGTTATGCATTTATTATAAACCATAAGACGCACTCTAGCAAAGAGGGACTCTTCTCAGGCAAATATCTAATGTATACGATTAGATAGAATTCAGTGAATGCCCAAGTGTTTCAAATCTTGGATACCTCATTTCTTACTTGGCTCCAAAGTGACACGAGACAAATTCTTCTCATCAAATCGTTTGCCAAGTAACCATACTTCGCCTATGGTCTGTTCGACTCAGCTGGGGGTGGGGGTGAACCCAGAACACGATCCCGCTGAGGAGAAAAGGATGCAGCTCCATGCCACGTCCTCCATCACACGGCAAGTCAGACATCTGCAGCATTCGGGCTACCTGGCTGCAGGTGCAGGGGGTGGAGAATGGTTGAGAAAGGATTATCCCTGGGTCTGCTCCTGGAGCCTAGTGTCACCAGGAACAGGAAAAGACAAGGGAGCCATGCATCTAAATCTGTGCAATTGTTTTCTGGATCGTGTTCACACCTTTACTGGGGGGGAGGATGCAGCAGGAGGGGCAATGGGCTGGTGAGGGTTTGACTGGCGTGACCTTCACTCTGAGAAAGGGGAAGGGCAGCACATGTCATGAAAGCTTATATAGAGCCTTTGCAAGACCCTTGCTGATGCTTATTGTCAGAGATCTCAATTTAAATGTTTTAAAGACCTTTCTCCAGATTCCCCTATGTTTCAAGAAGCTGTGGCAGACATTTCTTCCTGAGGTTGACATTTTCATCAGAAGGGAAAGCCTGGGGACTTTGATAACAGCTGATCACATGAATCCTGGATAACCAGCAGGGATATCCCCCCCTCGCTTCTACTCTAATTAAGTGATCACAGCCACCTCTTTTGATATGTCTGCAAGGGGTTGGAGATCCTTGGCAACCAATCTGTCAGTCACGCAGAGAACACAAATGGGCTGGGTCAAAGAGGTAGCCAGAAGCCGCCAGAAGCCCTACCTGTATTTCACATTATTCATTTGGAATTTGGTCCACAGGTTTGAAAAGGAAATACATACTCTCTATGCACTCTGCCGTGTTTTATTCTAGGTAAAAGATCTGAGATTTGCGTTATTCAGTAATAATACAAATGAATTTTCACATAAACCCAGAAATACTCAGGAAAGCTATGAATAATAAATTTGGGTAGGTCAATATTATTTTGCTGTGCTAGAATAACTTGCTATTCAAAGGAATTCTATGATGCATATTTTTGTAGTACAAGAAAGCATCTTGTGAGTTTCTCTGCATTGTAAATGGTTTTACACTTTTTCTGAAGATTGCATGCATGAAGCATACCATTAGATAGAAGCTGAGTTTTTGGTTGTCACCACTGTCCCTTTGTTTTTCTCCTCTGGGATATGGGAGCCATGATGACAGACCCAAGTGACTGTAAGTCAGAGACTTTTTCTGTACTTGGCTCTAATGCACAGTTACACCACAGCAGCTCCTTGTGCAGGGAGAGAGCAAATTGAAAGCCATCTGAGCACTCCTGTCCAAGGTAGTGAAGGTTCAGAAGCAGTTGGGTGCTCCTGCCAGGCTGTCAGTTATCACTGACTCCTCTCCTCCTCCTGGGTCCTGTCCAAACTGGTGACTTCAGGTTCGTTTATTTCAGAGCCCCAGGTTAGGGTACCAAGAAGGGTTCTGCACTGGGAGTTCTCCGGGGGAGCACAGGCTCTTTGACAACCCCAAGATACCTTCAGCTCTAAAGCACACATTCTGTAATTAGATCAGCTCTTTGCAAAAATCAGGGAGGGGGCACACTAGTGGAAACCTGACCTTGCACAGCATGAGCTTTTCAAAGTGAAGTATAGAGGAGAAAATAATGATGGCACACGGGGCAGCAAAGTCCTATATGTGACCTGCACGCCCTCTCTCCCTGAGCCTGCAGAGCATCACTGGGGGCGGGTGTTATGGCTCTTATGAGGAAACCGTGAGGGGAACCGGGGGCAGGGGGCGGCTTCGAGGTTCAACCACTTGTCCACAGGCATAGCTCAGGGAGAGCGGCGGGGTCTCATTCCAGATCCAGTGATCTGAAATGTGATAACCTCCCTGGAGTTGCCACATCAATTTCAGCTCAGCACTCAGCTCTAGTTTCTTTTTGGATTCCTTTTTAGCTATCTGGATCCTTTTTACAAAAGAATTTTCAATGCCTAGGCTTGCCAATGTTGTGTCCATGTAAAATATAAGTCATATATATGTATTTTTCCCTTGCATTCTTCTAGAATGCATTGCAAAAGAAAGATTATGGGTACTGCTTGTTTGTTTGCCTGCTTACTATCCCTGATTTTAGACAATATTTTTAGTTCTGATACAGTCTTCATTTCATCTGTCTTGAGGCAATGAGATGGAGAGAGAAAGAGAGTCCCCGCTGATCCCTGTCATAACTGATAAGCTCCACTGGGACAGAAAGCCCTGGCTGGCTTCTCCAACTTCTAAATTAGGTTTTTAAAAGGGCACTGGGCTCCAACAGCAAACACAAATCTTCCTTCTAATTCTGTTTTTAGACCAAACAGTTTACAGGAGGATGGGAATGCCCAAACCTAAATTTTATTTTAATTTTGATCACCTCAGTGAGTATTATTGCAAAAGAAATTCTCAAGAATTTTTCTCAGTCCTTTCTTCTCTATTTCTTCCCTTCCCCTCCATCTCCTACCATCCACCCCCCCATATCATCTTCTGCACCCCATACCTTTATACTCACTACTGGCTTTCCTGGGCCACCTGGCGTGATTTCCTATGAAGACCTCAATTTTCCCATAACAGCAAATTTCCTGTACTGTCCCAACTTGATCTCCATTCAACAAAACTGAGTCTTCTGTGTTCTACTTCCTCAAACAATCCTTAGGCTCGTTTAAAGATGTCAGTTGCTCATAAAGGCTTAATAATCCATTTATGTGTTAACAATCTGCTAAATCTTGAGTCCTAGGAGCAAGACTTTGAGGAACCACTGATAGACCATCCTCTTTGAAAGAGAGGAACATACTGGTAAGAAGTTGGAATCTGAAAACCATTTGCTTGGGCTTTTTAACATAAGATTTCCAATCTATCACAACGTCCAGTTTGAAAGACTCACCAATCCCCTGGACATTCTGGAGACTACACTGATCTGTATGCAGTTTTATAGGAGAATTCTGTTTTCCTCTCTAAAGACTGATTTTGTTAGTCAAGGCATCAGCAGCAAGCTTAAATTTGCATTTTAAATTTAGAATGATTTATTTTCAATGAATGGTGTATCACTGCTGCTATTAGTCTAGCAGTGATGAGAGGACTCCAGATTTATGAAAGGATATTAGAAATGTGAGCTTCCCTACAAAGGAAGAGATTGGCGCATATGACTTCAAAACTTAAAATCTCTGTACAAACAAAGATTCCACAAACAAAATTAAGTGACGAACAGCAGACCTGGAAAAAAAAAAACTTGGAACGTACGTAATCAAAAGGTTAGTGGTAAGACTTAACGAGAAGTTCCTAGCACTCAATCAGCAAAGAACAGCCTAATTTATATGTGGGCAGGGGGAAGAGCACTCAGAGAGGAACACAAATGATTCATAAGCGCCCGAGAAGAAAGAAGCTTGACTTAAATATCAAAGCCGTAAGAGCTTGCCGCACATCAGATTGGCAAGGTTCGTAAGATTAGCAACTAGTGTTATCGTTGGCAAACGGCACGTCAGTTGTCAGTATAAAGCGGACGAGTCAACCAGCCCCAGCCCTCCGTGCAGCAATTTGGCAACATTTATCAAAAATCTACGTGTCTCTTTGACACGGCAAATCCTCCGAGGATCTCTCTGGCATAAGTATTTGCCAAAGGGTACAAACGTGCATGCTCAAAAATCTCAATTGTAGCCTCGTTAATAATGAAGTCTTGAAAATAACCTCAACGTTAGCCAACAGTTATGGATGACATCCATGGCCTGTGTGCAGCTCTAGAGCTGAAAAAAGGTGAGAGTGTACTCACATGGAAGGGTGTCCCTTTCTTTATTTTTTAGAGTTCCACGGCCACATGTCCACTATTTATAATTTTGTAAATAACAACAAACACATAGACGTGGATAGGATCATATATGCCGATTTAAGCGAGGGTGTGTGTTCGTAGAAGAATGTCTGGATGATTCTAACTATTGGCAGTGACTTCTGCGAAGGGATGGGAAATAGGGACAGGAGAGTATTTTTAAAGTTAATTCCCAAGTTGGATTTTTAAAAATTGTTTTCATTATTAACATACTTTAAGAAAACATGGGACGCCTGGGTGGCTCAGTTGGTTGAGCGGCTGCCTTCGGCTCAGGTCATGATCCCCGGCATCCTGGGATCGAGTCCCACATCGGGCTCCTTGCTTGGCAGGGAGCCTGCTTCTCCCTCTGCCTCTGCCTGCCACTCTGTCTGCCTGTGCTCGCTCGCTCTCTCTCTGACAAATAAATAAATTTAAAAAAAAAAGAAAACAGAAAATTCTAGAATTTCTTATAAGGTAGTGTTATGTTCTAGAATTCATGGGTCACTTCGAATGACCCCGTTGACAATACACATTTACTCATACTTCTCACTGATTATCTAAAAGGCAGGAGAGCATACTGTCTCAGAAGTCAGGCTAGGAGTTCTGGCTTCTGTTCCATCATGACCCAGCTGTCTGTTTGTAGACCAGTCACTTCACTCCCCTGAATCTCTAAAAAAAACAAAAAAATGGAAATTAGCCAAGATGAGTGGGTTTCTAACTCCCCACAGATGCAAGGGCTTGTCTCTACACCCACATATCCACTCTGCTTTCTGGTCCTGTTTCTTTCTCTCTTATTTACTTATATAGTCAGCTAGGGCTTTGTCTGAGTTCTGAGCAAAAGTCATTTGGAAATACCCAGTAGAAATGATTTCAAGCCTCCTTACAGAGCAAATACTTCTTGAATCTGCATCTTCCGGGGCTGCAGACCCTTCAGCCAGTCCTTAACTTGCTCTAGATAAGAAGCTGCCCATTTTCCCCTTACAACAGGCCAGAAGCACAAACCTTCTTTGTTTTCTCCAGAACATAAAGTTGAACTGTGTGGACTCTAACACCAATGAATGAGAAGAAACAAAATGCATGCGTCAGAAAACAAGGGGCAAAGTGGGCTGCCGGGGAAAAGAGAAGTTTTGATCTCCCCTTTCTTCCAATGGCCATTGGGTCAGTTGGCATCACTCCTGGCAGGATGATTTTGCTTTGCTCATGACCGTGCTCTGTTCAGAAATAATAGTTGGTGGAGAGCCCCGAGGATACATTCATTAGGGAGTTGTAATTCGTGCTGTTCAGTTAAAGGTCAGACCAGAAACCAGCATGAGCTCTTAATCAGCAGCTGTGGGAGGAGTGAACCGGGGGCCAATTTTCCCTCTCAACGAGGGCCCACATTCAGCGTCAGCCTCATTCATCCCGGTAAGCTGGGTAACATTTAACATTTGCGTGGCCTTCTCTTTGACTGGGGTGAAAAAATGAAACGGAGAGTTTCTAGGAGTCCTAAATAGATGTAGATGTAGCAGAGTAAAAGCACATGTAATCACACTCTTTCTACCCGTCCCATCCTTTCAAGGCACAGTATTATAAACACCACTAACCTCACCACTAGAACACAGCTCCGCTTCCATCACAAGGAAAGCACCCATGAACGTGTTTGCTAAAGAGGTGAAGGAGAATGTCAAGAGACAACACTTATGTACCATGTTTCCATTTCACAACCCAAACACAACCTAGGAGGCCACATTAGAAGTAAAACAAATAGATCTGTTATTTATTTTGTCTTTCTAGTTTTTTTCCTTAGGTAAGTCTTCATACCTTGCTTCAAAAAATCACAGACTAAATATACTCAGCTCCGACTCCTTGAATTTCCTGGTTTCCTTTCAATGCTTCTCTGTAGACCACATTTCCCTGAAATGAGTAGTTCTTATCAGGTAGCTTTGTGGAATTGAAGGGAGGGCTCTCTCTCCAATTTCTCTTATATCCCCTCAGAGGCCCAAAGAAAACGCTGACAATCAGTAAACTGTGACAAAAATGTTTTTTGCCACTAAAAAAGACAAGACACAGTTTAGAAGCAATTTGAAGTATGTCAAATCACTAAGTAAGCATATTAAATGCAACAGTATAGTTAGGTTGGACGCCTTATGGAGGACGCTACCAAGGACCAGAGGAGTTGGGGGAGGTGGGGAACTATCTCTGATTTCAATGAAAAGATATTTGCATCGCCACATGGCTATCATGTAAACAATGTTTAAGCCCCACCTATGTGTCAAGTTTGGTATAATGTATTTACTGACACAATTTACGGACATAAACAAACGACCTCAAACTTAGTGGTTTAATGTGATAAAGATGTGGTTCAATAGTCTACAGGTCGGTAACTTCCATCAAACTCGGTCGGGTGGCACTTCTCATCCACTTGTGTGGCCCATTCACTTGTGTGGGGATTGGGTGGTTGTCAGCGATTCGCTGGCAGGCCGTGGAGTTGACTGGGTCACAATTCTCTCATCCTCCAGCAGGCTAGTCTGGACATGTTTCCATGGGAGTGTCAGGTGGCAAGAGCCAGAGCAGGTCCTATCATCCAGGTGCTTCACAGCCCTCTTCTCACAGCATTTTTGCTAATATTACATTGGTCAAAGTCCATCATGGGGCTGAGCCCGGAGACAGAGTGGGAGGGTGCTAAAAATGTTACAGAGTCAGGAATTTGCATATTTGAAGAAATAATGCATTGAGGCCAGAAATGCCATCTCTCCCAAGATTCTGTACTAATTTAATTGATTCCATCTTATTTAACTTCTCAGTAGTTATTACTACTAGCCCCATTTAATGGATTTGAATATTAAAGAGAAGGGAGAAAGGCTAACCAGCTGTAATTGCTAGAGCTGCTACTTTTCTAATATATGATCTTCTGTCTCGACACATTTAGGGGTTTGTTCGACCTTGGTTATTTTTTTTTTTAAGATTTTATTTATTTATTTGACAGAGAGAGAGATCACAAGTAGGCAGAGAGTCAGGCGGGGGTTGGGGGGAGCAGGCTCCCTGCTGAGCAGAGAGCCCAATGCAGGGCTCAATCCCAGGACCCTGAGATCATGACCTGAGCCGAAGGCAGAGGCTTAACCCACTGAGCCACCCAAGCACCCCTCGACCTTGGTTATTTACAAAAAATATATGAAAGATTATGGTAAAGAAAAGAGAGAGAGAGAGAGAGAGAGAAGACTTTCAGATAGAGAATGGCAAAGTTATGAACAAAGAACTTGGTTTCCTTATCCCACTGGGTCATGACTCCTTTCCAAAAGAAATGAACCAAGGATATGTAAGTTAGACCCAAATAAAAGACCAAAGAAAAGAAAGTGAAGTGCTGAAAGTTAATGACCTGAGAATTATGAATAAATAACTTGGCTGAGGAAAAGAAAAGAAAAGCAGCAGAGGAAGATGGATAAGGAGAAGAAGGAGAGGAAAGGAAAGAGAATCTTACTGAGTTCATTGAAATCCTCCCCCCAAAAATACCTACTGGATTTTTTGAGTGGGAAGCAGTCAAAATGACTAAAAAACGTAGGAAAACTAATAAGTGAAAATAGCCAAGAATAGTCCAAAAAATCAGTGTATTGGAAAGTCAGTTGTCTTTCCAGATAGTGCAATACATTATAAAGTTTCAGTAATTTTAAAAAGTGGCATTGCCACGTGAATTGACAGACATCAGCAGGCCAGAAAGTACAGAAGTAGGCCAGAACACAATATAGGTATTTAGAATACAATAAAGGTGGCAATTCAAATCAGCGAGGAAATGATGGATTACTTAATAAATTATTCTGTGATAACTGGGATAGTCATTGGAAAATTTTATTGTATTTCTACTACACATTATACTAAAAGAATTTTTACATCTGTCAAAGTGTCAAAAATGAAATGAAACATTATAGCACAAGAACAGAACATTAGTAGGTTTGAAATATAATTTCAAAATGGGGGAAGACTTTGTAGGTTCCACACAAGACTCAAATCCCACTGGACACTAGCTGAGGGACAGTGGCACGTGCCTCAGAATTCTCCCTTTGGTGTGAGGAGACCAAGTGATTTATCCAGAACTCCTGGGGCATTAACTCCCAGCACTTCTGGCTATTGCCGGAAAGCTTCACAGTAGGGCAAGGGAATATGAGGGGCCACCAATGGCATCTGATAAGTACGGGAAGCAAAAATTGCATGTGAATGTCATTCAGTAGGTGAAACAGTGATAGATGACTCCCTTGGTTTTGTACTCATGAGATCCGCCTGCGGGAGGAATAGCACTCTATGTTTGTTTATTGCTTGCTTACTCAAAGCATATGGAACATCTTGTAAGATGGCCCTCCAAATGGGAAAAGCTGTGGTCTCTCAGCTTCTACCACAGTTGGATCTTCCAAAGGCTATTCTACCATTTTTCTGGTCACCTTTTCCTGAGTGATAGGATTCATGGTAAGACCAGTAAATTCCACATGGATAAACTCATTGACCCTCCTTTTTTTGCAATAGAATGACTTCCTTGTTCAGAAACAATACAGTGTGGGACACCCTACCAACTTTGGATCCTTGGGTCATGAGGCCCCAGTAGAAGACCTGCTTGAACCTGAACTTGAACAAATTATAGAACCTGTCTGGCTTTGGGCCACACTTATGACCAGCAGTTTAAGGGTTACTTGGCAATAGATTGGAGCATTTATTTGCCTCTTTCTTAATGGCGGAGAATGCAAAGATGATGCAAGCTGTGTTTCACTTTGGGGAATCTCTTGAATGTCTCACATCACCAAACCCTGAGAATCTTCACTGAGACTCATGGAGATTTCTCAGCATTCATGGGATTTATCATTGATCCTCTGGCACATACATGTTTTATCAAGATATCCGGGGTACTTGATACTTTTTGCCCAATCAGCATGATGTAGTCAATACAGTAGAACAGGGATGACTTATGGGACAATAGTGATCAAGGTCCCTATAAACTAGATTAAGGCAGCTAGCTGCCTGCAAGGAACCCTTGCTGCTGGACATGAGCAAACTGCATTAAATGGTATCTGCTTATTGGTTAGGGGAAGAAGTGTCCCCAGATTGACAACTGTGTATCAGACTCCAGGAACTGTGTTGATTTGCTCCATAAAAGCAGATCATATCTGTAACAGCCCCTGCAGTTAGAGTCACTCCCTAGGTAAGTTCCCTAAAATGCAGCCATTTTCCCAGACCTCTAGCACTTCTGCACAGGCCAAAGAGATGGAGTTAAATCAATTCCCACGTGTTCTCCAGGACCTTGATGTGGACAATAATTCTGCAACTTCTCCTAGGAGGTAGTTGTTCACAGTAGGAGACAGGTTCCCCTGTAGCCCTTCTTTCCTATTCCCTGAGTCAGAGAACAAATGTGGAATTCCTTTGATTGCCAAATTTTGCATTCATGAGCTGGGGAAATAAACACAGGGTACGTACACAGGACCCCTTGGGCCCAAGGTGAGACAAACTCCAATAAAAACTCTTTTTATCATTAAAATCCCATAACTCCCAGTCTGATCAGTGGGTTTCCAAGAAACTCTGGATACTGAGATGCCTGTGGTGCACACACAACATTGTTTCTGACTAAGGAAGTCGTTTTAATGCAAGAAAAAGAATAAGTTCGCATGCGCAGGTGTCCAGATGTGTTCAAAATTGCCCCCAAATCTGGTACCCTTCTTTCCCCAGTGCACCTGCAGCCTGGTAAGCAGCCTCAGAACTCTCTAGGGAAGACTCAGGAGATTTTATAACACATTCATGTGGGAATGTTGCATGTCTTTTTCTTAAAGGAATGTAGTCTCTTCATTTGGGGTCTAGAGTCTGTGAACTGACTCCGATAGGGAAATTAGGTAGGGAATTCTGGTAAACAGTCACCAGACCGAAGGTTTCTTTCATCAGGCATACACATAAAATTCAACCGTAGTAGGATTCCCATCTATTTCAGTGCTAGGGATACATCATAAATTATCCACCACAGAAGACCTCCGGAGGTAAAGCCATTTTGATCCTAGCTCTGGCCCTGCTGACCACACTCACCTTGACTCTCATGGTGACCTTGCCCTCTGTCACTCTGGGCTCTCACCATCCTGGCTCGTGATCAGGACTCTCATTCCAAAGGCAGCACCTCCCGTCTTCACCCCAACACCTCACTGTCAGAGCCACTTTTGTGTCTAGCACACTAACTGCAGGGGAGCTTGGGAATTGTTGTTTTTAGTGTTCTAACCAGAAGAGGCTGGGAATGGACACAGAGTCCAGTAGACCAGAGCCTCAAGAAGAGAGAAAGAACATTTTTTTGTGTGAACTTGGAGAAAAGACTGAGCTTGTACCTATGAATAAGGTGGATGAATGGATTACAAATGTGTTGTGTACAAGTGAGGAGTCACTAAATCCTACCCCTAAATTAATAATACACTATATGCAATTAAACTAAATTTAAATAATTTTTTTAATGCAGCAAATGATTTTTAAAAAAAAAAGAATGTATGTGGATTATACAGGATGTACAAAGAAGCCTCCTGAGTCTGAAGAGGTATGGAACGTGCCCTTTTATAAAAATGGTCTTTGGGACACCTGGGTGGCTCAGTGGGTTAAGCCTCTGCCTTCGGCTCAGGTCATGATCTCAGGATCTTGGGATCAAGCCCCGAATCAGCCTCTCTGCTCAGCAGGGAGTCTGGTTCCCTCTTTCTCTGCCTGCCTCTCTGCCTACTTGTGATCTCTGTCAAATAAATAAATAAAATCTTTTTAAAAAAATAGTCCTTGATCTGCTCAAAAATAAGTGTAAGAGGGCACTATGGTGCCATAATGTAGAGACCTCCCAGAGATGAACCTTTGCAGTTAAAAAAATTCATGTTTGCATGGAACGTTTCACGGTGTGAGGGAATGCTGATTATACTGCCCTGAGTGACAAAGGAGGTTGCAAGACCATATATACATTTTTAATTCATGTGTGTGGAGGAATTTGTATGTATATGTCTGTGTGTGTATGCATGTGCATGTGTATACCTACATGCTGTATGCACGTAACTGTACACACTCACATACTGGAAGGAAGGATGTCACACTGCCAAAAATGGTAGTAGAACTATAAAGGATAATATGGTTTATTTCCTTTCTTTTATTTTTCCAAAATTTTTTGCAATTACATAATTTTGAACTTTCTAAAAAATATCATGTAACAAGATGTGGTGTAGTTAATGAGTGTGTTCTGATTAAAGTCTGAAAAAGCCTAGTGTCATCATCCTTGAACCCTAGAATTTGATTTCTTACATAGTGTAAAAAAAATGAGACAATTTAAGAACTAGGCTCAGGGTTAGGTGAGAAAATATGTACCCCGAAAATCCTCAATGTGGGCTTGATCTCGGAACCCTGGAAGTGAAAGCTAATCTCCAGACACTGTGGGTTCACATTTGATTTTAGCGATAGAACCTGTTACTGCTTTTCAGGGGACACCTAGATGAACTCCTAAGTTCCAAAACAAGAGAGAGTAAGAAGCTCCATTTTTGAAACCAAGCTCTCCAGCAGGATGCTTGAACTCTGGGGAAACCCATTTGCAATCCACTGACCTAGTCCTACCCATCATTTTCCAGATGAAGAGGTGATCTCGGAGGAAAGGGACTGATCCTCTTCCCCTATAACTGAGGGTCAGATAAGAGGAGGTCCCCACGATGCCACTCAGAGTGTATCACTGTGAGTGATAAGAGGCCAGGTGCCTCTTATCATCATTCAAGACATGAGGTCAAAGGCAGAGGAGGAAATCATGTCCCAAAGGACTTCGAGAGGACAGAGCCAAAGGTCAAAACTGCATCATGCCCTTGAAGGATGGGAAGGCAGAGACAGAATGTGAGGCTCAGGAGTGGGTTTTCTAAGTTCCAGTGATGGCTTGAGACGGTGTCACGGGTTCATTTGAGGAGACAGGATGGGGCAGGCATATAATAGCCTTCCGAGGGTCAGTGATCCTTAGGACTAACAAGCAGGTGTGTCAACTCAGTAGGATGACCTGGTTAATTCACAGACGCATGCACACATGCACGCATGCGCGCGTGCGCGCGCGCGCGCGCGCACACACACACACACACACAGGCTTGCCTGCGACTAAACCACAAAACTTCGTGCTCGCATATCCACCCTATCAGAACTCCCAACCAGCCTTACTCAGGGCCTCGAGGACCTCCTCACTGCCATCCAGTGGATAACTACGTTCACTTTCCTACTCTGTCTTCTTAGCCCTTTCCTCTGGCCATCCTCTCTGAACTTGCCCATCCTCTCCCATCACATCGGTTAGCGTCCAGCTGTGGTGATCCAACGTAGGTGTGCTTAAGAAGCATCTGGCGAGCAGGATAAAAACGATGACTTGGGGCCCCCTTCCCAGAGGACCTGGGAGAGGGGAGGGCACAGCTGTACACAGTTGACCCTTAAGTTACAGTTAGAGAAACAATGACGAATACAGTGGAAGTTCTCATGGTCTCCAGCTCAGATCTTTCTCCTGGGCTCAACTGCCTGAATAATTTGCACACATCCTGTCACCTTAAATTCATCATGCTCTTACTCACTCCCCCGCCTCTTAAGTGCCTTGGAAGCTCTTTCTCCTCCACCTGAGTCCCAAGACTCCCAACTTTGTGGACTCCGTTCCGACAAAGCAGTGGAGCTGTTGCTTTATCTTACCCAAGGACCTGCCAGCCACGCCCGAGAGCAACCTCCCCACCTAGAACGGACCGCTGTTGGATCCTTAAACACAGAGAGGTTTCTTCTTCAAAATATTCTGCTTCCAGCTCTTAAACTAACGGTTTGTTTTCTCCCTGTGGCATATTGTTACCTCGTTCTTCTGAAATGGCTTTACCATCAGCCACAGTCTGACCACAAGAATATTTTTTTATTCCCTTCCTCTCGTGAGGGAGGTTAAACAAAGTCAGCTACAATCTCGTGCTAACGAGGCCGACCTCAGTCCAATCCTGAGTACTCGTTAGCTTGGTACTGGTCCCAGGGGCTGTTCCTCCTTCTCCCTCCAGCTAGCTCTCTGTCCAATGCAAGTTGTTTATTACGAGGAAGGTCAGCGGAGGTTGGGGAGAAAAAGAGAAGGGGTGGGGAGACCTTTTTCTCATTAACCCTAAAATATCCCCAAACTGAGAACTAGAATCCTCCTTTTCACTGAGAGGTCTGGTTAGAGGATTTTATGATAATGGTCCTAGTGTCTTGGAAGGTCCTTGGGAAAATTAGGTTGGTTCCTTGTGAAATCTCTTCTTAGACAAGACAACAGTCTTTGCTTGTCCTTGGCAATGGTTAGCACTTTCTATCGATGAAAGCCTCGAAGTAATTATGTTTTCAATTTTAAAATTCAGAATCCAAGACCTTACGTGTGTCAAAAATTGATAGATCAATGGCAGAATGGAGTACTTGCCTCACCTGGAAACAGGCTAGCGGGGCATGCTGACATCTAAATAAAAATGTTTAAAAAGTCACTCAACAACAACAACAAAAGTCACTCAACAATCGTTTAGTTACGGGTAGAGACGGATAAGGTGAAAGGTCTAATGGCCATTTTAACAGGGAATAAGCTAATCGCAGGAAATATTTTACTGATGATTTATGGAAATCATTTTGAACACAAGAAGGAACTTTTGTTTTTCTCATCAGATACAGAAACCAGCAACATGGTGTTTTTAACATACCCAACAGTACACTTATCAGTATTTAGATTTTCCTAATTATTAGATATTGTTATTATCTTACATAAAACACTTAACAGAAAATTCAGTTATGTTGATGACATCAATACAAGAAAAGGTAGAGCTTGTCTATTTCTGAAAGGATTTTCCTCGGTTCTAGAACTCTGAGTGGATTTGAGGAACATACTATCCAGTAGGATTCCTGGTTTCAACTTCTGTTAAGTGAAAGAATTAATATTTCTAGATGTCTCCATTGCTAATATTTGACAAAAAAAAAAAGGTTTTGGGTTTGTTTTTTGTTTTTTTTTTTTTTCATTAGAACAGCAGTACAGGGGTGCCTGGGTGGCTTAGTGGATTAAGCCACTGCCTTCAGCTCAGGTCATGATCTCAGGGTCCTGGGATTGAGCCCCGCATTTGCCTCAGCATCCCTGCTGAGTAGAGAGCCTGCTTCCCCCTCTCTCTCTGCCTGATTCTCTGCCTACTTGTGATCTCTCTCTCTCTGTCAGTTGAATAAATAAAATCTTTAAAAAAAAAAAAGTACAAGCAGTACAACTTGTTCCAATGAGTATCACATATACCTTCAGGCCTCAGTGCTATCCTATGTTGGGCAAATTCAAAATTGTTCTACTTCCTTGAAGCATCAAGCAATGGTCCTCTTGGATTGTGGATCCCTTTGAGAAGCCGAGAGAAACTGTAAAACTTCTCAGCTTGGGAAAAAAAAAGAAGAGGATTCTACAAACGAACATATAACCCAGTTCTAGAAGATCTGTTGACCTCCTAAAGCCTAATGGACTGTGTAAATGGTTACAAATTCCAGTTTTTTTTAAAACTCTGGACTAAATATTAACTTGCAGATTCCATCCTTAAGAACGAAAGCTTAAGCAAGGTGTTGAAGAACATTAAACAAGATAAGATTGCAGAAAAGAACCTTCTCCGACCTCATTCATATTTTGCATTGCCACACCAAACAGATCTTAAAGCATAATGCAGCACCAATATCTCTCTGTTCCAACCCTCTGGGACCTCCACTCACCCTTGAATGGAGAACACATTATTCACCGTGGCCTGTAAGACCCAGCCTACTCTCCTGCCTCATTGCTTAGGACTCCCCAAAGGCCACTTCTGCCCAAATGGACATGGCCCACTCCCCTGTGATTTTCACCCCCAAGCCTTTCCAATGGTTTCCCCCGTTGCCTGGATTTTTGCCTTTCTCCCCAGGTTCATCTTTCATCATCTGCACCTGAGATCACATGTTACTTCCTCGACAAAGCCTTTTGCCAGATGTGATCAGGCCTCTCTTATAGCCTCATGGCCCTTTATTATCACACATAACTTAGTTGGTCTACTCCTTGTCCTGCATAAGTCACTCATGAAAAATTTTTGAATGAATGAATGAATGAATGATAATGGGGAAAGTCTTGTGCTCTGCATAAGTCATTCATGATAAGATCTGAGCTGGAGACCATGAGAACTTCCACTGCATTCGTCATTGTTTCTCTAACTGTAACTTAAGGGTCAACTGTGTGCATAAGTCACTCATGAAAAATTATTGAATGAATCAATGAATGAATGATAATGGGGAAAGTCTAACCGGACAGGAAGGAGTAAACCTGAGATGCTATGAAGGGAGAACATCTTGACCAATCAGATATAAGTGAGTAGCACTGGCCTGGGAGGCAGGATTTCAGCATCCCAATCCCCACTCATTCGCCTCCTCACCGTGCCACCTCAAGTGAGCAATTTAATTTCTTCAATGCTCATTTTTCTTGTGTAAATTAAATGGAATATATATATAATATAAATATTATAAGTATATTATAAATAAATGAAATTATATTTAATTCCATATATCATATATATATGTTCCTTTTAACTGTTAAGTGATACTCAGTGTTGAATTCTAAATCCCTATCACGTCATCTGACGATCAAAAAGGAAGTGGAAAAATCGATTATTCCAAATATAGGTAACTCAACTGTTTCAACTACCTTGACTCTTTTCAAGCTTTAGAGACATTAACAAATTTAGGCTAAAGTGTAGTCCGTGCACTGTAGGACCTTCACTGCGTTACTGGAGGTTCCAAGAAGTCTCTGGATTTCTATGCCGAATTATATGAACCTGTGCAAGAAGAGTCTACAGTTTCCATCAAACCCTCAGAGGGGTTCATGACCACAAAAAATTTAAGAATTACTATTAGCATTTAAGGGAGCCTAGAAAACTCATTGGACTCATACTCATCTAACATAAGGTTAGGTAGGGATGGGGCCCAAAGGTGTGTGGGAATGGACGTCTGGTTAGAAAGATGTTAAGAGTTGTCCGGGGAAGTGTTAAGAGGGCCTGATCCAGGGATGACAAGGGAAACAGTATGGAAAAACCGAAGATAAGAGGCATCATTCAGGCAGCTAATTCCACCCCTGTGTGCTCTGTCATGATGAATCGTCGTGGATGTGGGATGCTCTTCTGTCACTGGGTATTTTTGGCTCTGTTAAGTTATGTCTCTCTTCAGGTAGGGGTGCCATTTTCCTTCTGGTCTCATATCTTTCTGAAGCTTTAATACATAAATGATTTATCCCTAGTTTGGGAAGGATAACTTGGGAATTCTGATGTAGGAGTGAGAAGTAAAAGATATTCTGCTGAATTTGATGAGGGAAGCCATTAAACGAGAAAAGAAGACCCAGCTATGGGGGGAAGTGGTCTGAGAAGCTACTGAGGAAAAAAGATTTCTGGGAGGGAGAGAGAGAAGAGAGATGAATCTTCAGAAAACAAAAACAGGGATGCCTGAGTGGCTCAGCTAGTTAAGCATCTGCCTTTGGCTCGGGTCATAATCTCAGGGTCCTGGGATCAAGCCCCGCATCCGGCTCTCTGCTCAGCGGGGAGTCTGTTTCTCCCTCTCCCTCATCGCACACTCTGTCTCCCTCAAATAAATAAATGAAGTCTTAAACAAACAACTTTGGATAAAAAGCAAAGATGTTAAAAGAAAAAGAATATTGAAGGAGCTTTGCCCTGTGGTATGCAGCAGAACACTTTATACTATTTTCTTACTGATGCTTTTGTAAAATGCACATCACATATATTGGCATAAATCTATAACCTAGAGTACCAGTTTTTAATCTTGCTCACACATTAGAATCACTCAAGGAATTTTGAATAAATGCCCAGGGGTGTCGACCCCATCCCAGCTATGCTGATATATTTGGTCTCCGAGGGGGGCCTCAGTATTTTGTAAAAGTTCTCCAGGTGATGTAATGGGATTTTTAAATTTTTTTTACTTTTTATTGACATATAATGTATTATGAGCTCCAGGGGTGCAGGTCTGTGAAGCACCAGGTTTACACACTTCACAGCACTCACCATAGGCTCTAATGGGATTTAAAGCCAATGGGTTTGAGGGATCTAGGGTCTGGAATGGCAAGTTTTCAGTCCTCCTCTGGCTTCACTCCTCAGAATCACTTGGGGAGCTTTTAAATAATATGGACTCTCTGGCCCCACCTCAAAAGATTAAATCAGCATCCCTAGGCATTAAAGGTTTTTTCAAAACCTCCCAGGTGATCCTGATGCAACAAGAGATTGGAGAATCACTGGCTCCAGGATAAAAATTACACCAGGGTCTTAAAGGCAGGATGATTCCATTAAGACACCACAGACATCACTTCTCCACGGCACTAAGTAACTCATGCCCTGTCCTTGGTGTCTCACTCTCAAAAGGGATTCACGGACATTTTATTTCTAGGCCAAGTAAACGAAGAAGATAAGCCTCCCCAACACTGACCCTACCTTCTGGATGAAAAAGGAGCAAGAGATTTGGGATGAGAGAAAATATCCAAACGAGTCTTTGCTTTGCTTAAAGAATTAGCACTTTAGGGTGGGTTTCCTATTAAGAAGAATTTGAAGTTGTAAAGGGCAGGAACTTGGGTTTAACAGGGTAAAAGGAAAAGAAGACTGTCTTTAGAAGAATTGAGGTGGGGGGGACACCTGGGTGGTTCAGTTGATTAAGTGGTTAACAGTGTCTGCCTTTGGCTTAGGTCATGATCCCAGGGCCCTGGGACTGACCCCCATGTCAGGCTCCTTGATCAGCTGGAGGACTGCTTTCCCCTTTCCCGCTGCCCCACCCCCGCCCAATGCTGTCTTTCTCCAAAAAAATAAATAAAATCTTTCAAAAAAAAAAAAAAAAAAAGAGCTCAGGGCCTTTCAGTATTGGTGCAAAGTAAAATCACGAAGGTGGTTTTTCCACAGTAGGTGGGCGCCGCCCCCCCATGACTCAGCACACTGTAGCAGGGGCATTTTTCTCTACTTGCACATTTGGGGCTCAGATTCAAACACAAGCATACACACACACACACATACACACACACGTATGCACACAGG
This sequence comes from Mellivora capensis, assembly GCA_004024625.1. Classification (NCBI taxonomy): domain Eukaryota; kingdom Metazoa; phylum Chordata; class Mammalia; order Carnivora; family Mustelidae; genus Mellivora; species Mellivora capensis. The sequence goes on from PISX010004552.1 coordinate 68,369, forward strand.
TACCCGCACATCACTTCTGGGATATATTCACAAGTGCACACACACGTACACACATTCACAAACACGATCTCTTTCCACTGATGCTGCATATTCCGCTCTTGGGGGGAATATATGGAAGCAGTTGACTGTTAATGACAGCGATGTTTCCAATAATTAGGGTGCTGAAACCGGTTGCCAGCAAGCCATAAAAGGCTCTTTAGTTTAAGAAAAAATGCCAACCATTTGGTTTTTGGCGAAATTGGTCCCTTTCTTGCAGAGCACAGATCTGTAATTACACAATAAACCTTCATTCTGCCGCTCTGAAAGCTGCCGCCGTAGCATGTGTTTAAGACGGTGACGCTATGATTTATCCTACCAGTACCTGAATTCCAATCAAGGGTTTTCTGTGCTGTACTTTCAGCATGAGAAAGAAAACAGGAAGAAAGAGGTCAAATCCAGAGTCCAACCTTGAGGACTGAACAGAGCTGGTGCGAGCCTGTGGTCCACTCTAGAACAAGGAAGATGGTCTTTGTTCTAAAACAGCTCAGACCTAGCCCCAAACCCAGGGGGCCGATGTCACTGAGTGATGGGCGATCAGGTTGATTATCAATATATTCACGTAGCGGGAAGTATATTGATAGGATAAATGTCTTTCTACTGACACATGGGAGATAATTCAGGCAGGATTTGTTTTGTTTTGTTTTGCCATCACAAAGTAATAAATAAAATGAAAACCTTAATCATGATGCCAACTGCCGTTAGGGAATTTTTTTTTTAATTGAATCTGAATACAATGGCAGAGTTTTATGCCTTTCTAGCAGCACTGACTGCTTGGATTCAGTGATGAAAATGAATTTGTTTCCAGGACCGTGGTTACTTTTCCTTTGCTTCTGCTGGTCCAGACAAGAAGGCAATTCCGTGAACGGGTATTTATGGACGGGGTGGAGTGCCTAGCACAGCCGTCAATTAATGTCAGGCTCCGTTATCTTTGACTCAACCTTCTTCTACTTCCTATGTCCAGCTCATCACCAAGACAAAGACTGTCTTCACATCTCTCCCACACCTCCTCTACCTTTTAAATGCCCCCTGCTGCTTTCCTGGTTGGGCCAGGCCCTCATTACTTCTGATCTGAAACCCTGTAGCAAGACCTCCACACGGGCCCTCCTCACCTTCTCTGCTTTCCTTGCCTGCAGCCTATCGTGGACACTGAGACCAAATTAAGCGTCAGGATCTGCAGTTACAGCTCTTCCTCATGCAAAAACCTGTGAGTGCCCAGTGCCCATGGAATGAAGCTACTGACATGATGGGCGTCCGTGTTTTGGCCCCAATGGGCTGCCCAGCCCTGTCTCCCACGGTGCCCTCTAATCCCTTCTGTACGCCCAGCCTAAGCATGAGGCATACACCTGATGAAAGCACTCTGCGTGCTTCTGCCCCATCTCTCCTCCTCTTCCTGGCCATCCCTCCTCCCCTTCTCTCTCTCCTACTTCCTCCCTATTCCCCCATCTGAACATTTCCGCTTGTTAGAAGCAGACCCATTCTTTAAGTTAGAGCTTAAATGCTACCTTATCTATGAACCAGTCTTCCTCCATCTCAGTAAACAACTTTGGTGTTTCCTTCTTGAATCCTTGCAGATATTTCTCTAAGGTAATTTTCTCCCCCTGTAGACAGCCACGTGGATTTGTGTAATCCTCCTGTTGCCACTGTGAGTCTTTTCAGAGCCTGGCCCTGAGTCTTATTACTCTTTGTCTTCCCCGCAGTACCTAACCCCCAGGGGAACACCTACCCTATCTTGAGAGCTCAGTAAATAATTATGAAATGATAGATATTCACTGTAGCCAGAAGTTACTGATTTTCCAATGACCAATGCAAACACACACACGCGTGCGCACGCGCACACACACACACAAAGATGGTTGGAATAAGCAACCTTGAGAGGCCGAGACTAAGAATTTGAGAATATTTTTCCAACACTGAACTGAGAGCAGTTGGCAGATTCATAATCACTGGATCAGGTGGCGGGGGGCAGGGGAGTAGAGCCAGGTAGCCTCTTGAAGCACATGGAAGATATTCCTTAAGGAATTCTTTGCCCTTTGTCCTAATTTTTAATGAGCTTTCCCAGGCACCAGGTTCCTAGTGGAGAGTAGACTCTTCAGCAGTCAACACCCTGGTCTTCAGGATGTGTATGTTTTCCATAGAAAATTTAATAAATTGGTGGTTTGGTTTTCAAGTCAATCCAGTAGAATCTTCACTCAGGACCTTAGGGTTCCTGGCAAAATGTCAAAGAGTTCTAGACATACAGAAAGCTAAGGCTTAGTGCTGTGCTTGGATGTCCTAGTGAGGTCACGGGAGAGAGAACGAAACACCAAAACGAATAAAAAATGAAAAAGAAAGAAATCCTTTAAGAGCCTATTTATTGTAGTAAAATAAATCTAAATTCTCCTGTGGACCTTAGACGACTTCTGGATCTTCTGATTCACTCCTAGCCTCTCTAGGTCTCCAGCCCCGCTTCCTCCACACTCCATTCAGGGCTGAGTCTAAAAACTGAAGGAGAGTGGGGGTCTGGGGCAGGGAGGTTCCTTAAAGGCATCTTACAAGTGCCCTCTCCTCTTCCAGGCTCCCTCCCTCTGCCCCGCCATCTTTCCCTTACCACCCTCTGTTTCCTGTCCGAGTTTCCCTGCCCTCAGTGACCCATCCCCACCCCCTTTCCCAGGCTCTGTTTGTCTCTGATTGGGAGCCTCTGAATGTCAGCCTGTGTGTGTCTGCGTCCATCTGTCTCTGCTAATCTGCAATGCTATTAAAATCGTTGGGATTGTATATATCAATATGCAAATTTATGCAACAACTAATGCGCGACTTAGCATTTTCCTTTGGAGCCAAAATGGCACATGACCACCTACAGTGGTTTTCTTTCCCTTCAAAAACTTTTGGCAGTGAAAACAATAATCTTGACGGCTTATCTGGTATAGACATTGTCCCTGATGTTTTAGCCCCCAAGAGAAGGTAGTTAGAGGAAATGACATGGGCAGAATATCTTGGAGTTGCCCTTAAGAATTAAAGCATAAAAGAGAAGTGTACAAACTGCTAGCATATGGGAGCCAGCAAGGGAAGTTTTAAACTGAAGACACCAAACATAATCATTTTTAAATGGCACAGTGTGAGCTGGGAAATGTTTTGCTAACCAGTCCTTAGAGAATTGAGTTCTACACTAGAGAAGGAGGAATCTATACTCTTAAATGACCTGAAAAGAAAACAAATATGTGGCAACACTCATACATACCATGGAATTAATGAGCAAAGCAGCTGAAGTTTGGGATATGAGCCTATGTATTTATAAAAATAGGTTTTTCATGAAAGGAAGGTCCTTTAATTTCCTATTTATTTTATTGCACAATAAATCAAGAGATTTAAAGGAGCTAGATATGTTGAGAATTTCATTGTTCAGAAAAGCACCAAAAGAGGTTTTTTATCTCCAATTTTCTGCATTTACCCTTCAAGGAGAATCAAGGTCATTTCTCACTGCTGGGACACCCCCCACGCAGCATGGACAGACACTTAGGATAGTGGTTCAGAGATTGTGGTTCTTTGTCCTCTGGTTTCTAATTTGTGAGGTTTAAGCTCTTCTCAAAGAAAGTCTGATCTAGCCAAGCAGGATGTACCAAGACCCTAGAGGAAGTGAGAAGAAGCTTGAAGTGTCTTTTGATGCAGGGATAGACCATGACCATGAGCAGCTGGGAAATGGGACGGGACATGAAAGATGCTCTCTGCTCTGCATTTTACCTCCAGAGATCTTTGCCATGAAGTTAGCTCTATAACACATCTGATTTCTCTTCTCTGTCTCCTTTTCTCTCTTTACATTCAGTTAGTTCTAGATTCCCATCAGCCAAGACCTCTACAGCTTCACAGTTAGGATCCCTTTGGGTCACATGTACCAAAAATCCAACTACATAGGCTTAACCAAGTCAGGCTTTCCAGCTGAATGAAAAGTCCAAACATCCGCAGACCCAGGCAGAGCCTTGAGGAAGACATCAAGGGCCCAGGTTCCTTCTCATTTCTTGCTCCACTATCCTTACCATGTGATTTTGTCCCAAGGGCTGTCCGATGTGGACTCCTCACACAGACTTGGTGTCTATACGACACACAGGAGGAAGGGAAACAAAAGGAAGGGGCATATGCCAGCTGAGAGTATCCCTTTTTGCCATAAAACAGCTTTCCTAGAGGCCCCACCCCACAGACTTTGATTATGCCACCAAATCTGGCTCACGTAGCCATTCCCAGCTTAAGGAAATGAGCATTATTAACAGAGTACATCATCATCGCTCTGGACAAATTTGCATTTCTCTCTGTAAAAGAGAAGAAATAGATTTGCAATTGATTGATCAAGAATACTTTGGGTAAAGTTATCACATATGGGTAGTGGTACAGGGTGCTATTCGAAAAGGAGATGTTTTAAAACAATCACATTACTTTATGCATAAGCACTGTGGGAATTTGGCAAAGCCTAGGGACTCTGTAGACTTGGTGCTGTCTGCAGCAAAGATCTACAAGATCAAAAGGATTTCCCACATAAAAAAAGGTACCCAACAGCATTGTCTCTAGGTAAATGTAACTCCCATTTCACACCGCTAGGGTGGCCGTGGTCAAAAAAACAGAAAATAACCAGTGTGGGTGAGAACATATAGAAATTGGGAGTCTTGTGCACCACTGGTGGGAACTGCAGCCACTTTGCCAGTAATTTGGTGATTTATCAAAAGATTAAATGTACATATGACCCAGACAGGTGACCCAGCAATTCTGCTCCTTGGTAGAAACCCCAAAGAATGGAAGGCAGGGACTCAAACAGATATTGTAAGCCCATATTCATAGCAACATTATTTACAGTGGCCAAAAAGTGGAAACGACCCGAGTGCTCACCAACAAATGAATGGATAAACTAAATGTGCTACATTCGTACAGTGGGATACAATTATGCCATAAAAAGGAATGAGGTTCTGATACATGGAAACACATTGAAAATGTTAAACTAAGTGAAATACACCTGACATGAAAAGACAAATATTGTATGATTCCATTTATGTGAAATACCAAGAATAGGCCAATTTATAGACACAGAAAGGAGGTTAGAGGTTACCAGGGGCTGGGGAGACAAGCAACAGGGAGAGAGTTATTGCTTGACAATTGCTTGAGAGTTTCTGTTTGGGGCGATACAAATGTTTTAGAAATAGAAGCTGGTGGTAGCTACACAATATTGTGAAAGTAGTTAATGCCACTGAATTGCACACTTAAAAATAATTAAAATGGGGGAGCCAGGTGGTGGGTATTATGGAGGGCACGCATTGCATGGAGCACCGGGTGTGGTGTAAAACTATGAATTCTGTTACGCTGAAAAGAAATGAAATAAAAAAAAATAAAAATAAAAAATAAAAAATAAAAATAAGTAAAAAATAAATAAAATCATTTAATTTGCTTTCTGAAAAAATAATTAAAATGGCAGTTTTTATTATATGTATTTTATACAATGCAAATTTTAAAATAATATTTTGTAATAATACTAAGATACTGTTTGCCTTCCATTCTCCTGTGTGCACAATGGCATTTCCCAGGGCTTATATCATGGTAGACTAAGGAAGGGAATATTTTTAACTGGGCACCTCATCATCCTGAACAAATTTGCACTTCCCTCTGCAAAAGAAGAAGGAATGGATTTGGGTAAGCAATTAATTAATCTTTCTGACACAGCTGCTCCCTGACAGCTCATGGTCCTGCCTTAATTTCCAAAATGATACATATTGGTACAACTCGCATAAACGATGTATGTCGACTTAGGTTAAACGGAAATGAAGACCTGATGGAAGAGATATCCTTCAGTTAGAAGGGCGGGGCCGAGGAGGAGCATACCGGAGGATATTTTAGCCTGGAACAATCATCTGAATCTGTGGGCTGAACTTTTTCTTTTTACCAAACACATAAGTGGGATGCACTCTATTGTTTTTCTTAAGAGTATATGAATGCAAATGGGAGTGACATCATCATGAGGATACCCTTGAAGTCTATTTAGTTTCTTAAAACAAATCCCTGAAAACTACCAATATTGGAAATATTACCAATGACCCAGACTCTGTTGATTATAGTAAAAAATGCTCTGTTCTCTTTTGCTACCAATGGACTGCATGTGTTTTCCTTCACAAAGAACGCCTTTCTGAGACTCTGTTTCCTCATCTGTCAAGTTGGTGCAATGAACTAACTAAATTCTGGTGTTCCTTCCATCTCTAAATTTAAAAATAAGATTGAATATTACCCAAAGGGCAAAAGAATAGTGCTCACCCTCAGTCTCCATGGCTGGGCATGTCCACTTATTAGGCCCAGGCCTGCTTCATAAATAAGTAACCTGCACCGTCACACAGGACCCCTCACTTGGTTTAATGCTCTGCTGCCGCCATCTTGAAATTCCAACAGTTCTTGAACAAGGAACCTTTCCTTTTATACTGCGTCCTGCAAATTACATAGCTGGCCTGTTGTAGGCAATTACAGAGAGTGATTAAGTACCCAGATGCAGAGTATTTCTGGCCCCAATCTCAAGTCTACTGTTTACTAGCTGAGTAATTCTTACTAATGAATTAACTTCTCTCCACCTCAGTTTTACCACATGTAAAGTGATGATGATGATGATGATTGTACCAATAGCATGGGGCTGTTGGAAGAAGCAAAAAGATAATGTATTTTAAAAACACACAAGTGCAACATTTGAAGTACAAGAAGTGTTCAGGAAATATCAGCAATTATGATGGGCTCCGTTGCATTTAAGTTCATTGAACAAAATATTTGTTGAGCACCTACTATGTGCCAGACATTGTCCTGGGCACTTGAGATTCATCTGTGAAAGAAACAGACAAATATTCTTGCCTTCCCAGAGCTTATGTTTTTCAGGGGTGGGAGAGTTTTGATAGCGTGCACAATGAAAATAAATGAGTATTAGAATCAGTTAGAAGGAGCTAAGTGCTGTGGACAAAAGAACGATCAAAGAAGAACAAACAAGATAGGGGAAATGAGGAAGGTGGGTTTCAGCATTAAATGGGGGCTTCAATGAAAAGATAAGATTCAAAGGCTTGAAGGACATAAAAGAACGCACTAACTGGATATGATGGGATTCAGAGCAGGCCACCCCAAAATATGTCACTTTGGCATATTGATTATTTTGAATTAAAGTTATTTAAGAAACACCCCAGGGCAAGAAGGACTCTGACCCTCCTTTGTCCCCCTGAAAGCAGGAAATAAATCTCCCATATGAAAGGTACCCTTCGTGTACCAGGTGGTAGAGACATCCTTGTCACCAAAGAGAGAATTCAGGGACAAGAAGACTATAGAAACAGGTTTACTACCCCAATGCCAAACTTCTTTGTCTTATCAATTCTTCACAAATTTATCGTTTCTTTGTCTAAAAGGTATAAAAGCTGCCTGTTTGGGTCATTTCTTTGAGTGTCATATTTCTATGACCTCCTGTATGTACAAAATTAAATTTGTCTTTCTCCTGTTAATTCATCTTACCATCCACTTATTTATTAGACCAGCCAAAGAGCCTAGAAGGGAAGAAAACTTTTCCTCCCCTACAGGTAGTATGTGGGGACAGTATTCAAAGAGAGTTGTCCTGAGTACCAGGGGATGAAGCTTAAAGGCAAAACCCCTATGAAATTATGTCCTTCCCAACAAAAGCCAGGGAGGTCTAGAACCATCCACCAGCCCTCCTTCTCCACCACACAGAGGAAATAATTTGTAAACTGGCTTTTGCTGTAACACTGGGTTCCAAAGAAGGAGGTTGCAACTCAAGCATCTACATGAATTTATGATAACTCCCCAAATCTCTCATTTTCTTCAAGTTTAACTTTGGGGAATAAAAACACAGACAGAAATTCTTGTAAATATTTAGATAAACAATATAACAGTTTCTTGGAAACTGATCAATAGGAACTGGGCCAGGATGGATCGAGAAAAAGGACCAATGGCCACGAAGGAGCAGACAGGCAGAGAAGACCAGGACCAGAGGCATTGCTGTCAGTGACACCTGGGAAAGGTCTCCCCTTCTCCCTGCTGGGGCATTGCTCGAAAACACCAGGAGCACCCTGCACCCATTCTAAATGCTATATGCTGTGTTCTGCATTAGAAACAATTCAGAGCACTCTACGTAGTTCTAGAGTGGGAATCTGCCCTACTTAAAGTATAATTAAGATCTGAACCACATGACCAAAATTGGCAATGACCACCAACATTCTGGCATCTTGGCTGGTGGAAATCAGCAAGCCACATCTTTTATAGAATGGATTCTTAACAATGTCTATCATATTTGAGTGTCAAATGACCAAACAGGAAGAAAAAGAAGAAAAGAAAAGAAGGAAGGAAGGAAGGAAAGAAGGAAGGAAGGAAGGAAGGGAAGGAAGAGAGAGAGCGCCACATACAATATTTAATTACTATTTATACCATTTGATGTTTTTGTGGGGCCTCAGGGAAACCTCCAACTTTGAGATTAAAGACAAGCCCCATGGGCAAATTGTCGATTTATGGATTCTTTAAAACAACTTCAAAACCAAAACATAATAAAGTGGATTTTGAGTCTTTTACTGAACAAAAATAAAAGAAACCGTGAAGTGAGTATTATTTAACATTATAAAGGCAATATCCTTGAAACTGGGATAATTAGATGTTCACAATAGAAATCTCAACCCAGCGTGCTGATTCAGTCTCCACAGTAAAATCTCAATAATTTAAATCCCACTAAAGCTCGCAAGAACTGAGCTAAACTTTACCTTTGTGCCATCTACAAAGAAACAGATTGCTTAGCAAATTAAATATGAATAAGGTTTTAGATGGGTTATTTAACTTATTAAGAACACAAAACACCCTTAGCAGCACTATTTGCCTTTAATGTACTAATTACAGTACAAATGGAAAACTGTGTTAGTGTCTATTACTGGCTAGAACTTCATTTATTCTAAAATACAGCATTGTGGGGCACCTGGATGGCTCAGTGGTTAAAGCCTCTGCCTTTCGCTCAGGTCATGATCCCAGGGTTCTGGGATCGAGCCCCACATCGGGCTCTCTGCTCAGCGGGGAACCTGCTTCCCCCTCTCTCTCTGCCTGCCTCTCTGCCTACTTGTGATCTCTCTGTCAAATGAATAAATAAAATCTTTTAAAAAAATACAGCATTGAGTTAATTCAGATCACACTTTTTTATTTTAAATGAGTGAACTCGATGTCATTTTAGGCAGGTTCGAGTTCTAGCTAGGGCCCATACAGAAGAGAATCTAGTTGTTTTGTAAGGATGATCCTTGAGTTAATACAAGTCATAGCTTTCTAGTAATTTCTGTTCAAGCTAACTTGCCACAGGAAAGAAGTCTCTGTTGCCCAACACATCTTTGAAAACACCTTATAAAAGTCAGACATGTGACCTGTGTCAGGCTCCCTCCTTCATTCTGATTCCTGGATATCGCCAACTATTTTAAACTGGTTTCGCCCATCCTTCACTAGTGAACAATTTCTCCACTACAGGGTTGTATGGCAAATCATCAGTTTTCCTGAGCGCAATCCAAATGGGGGCATCTGTTCTTGTCATAACACTGCCGTGTGGTGTGGTCTCCTCTGTGCAGTATCACCCCTGACACATTAAGTCTTCTCTCCAATATGGGGATCCATGCTTGCGCCATGGCCGGCTTGAACAGAGCCCCGGGGTCACCTCCCTGTCCTCAGAAGCTGGGAAGCCTCTCTCAGGCTGTTGTTCCTGCTGGCTGAGCTAGGCCGAGGACCACCCTAAAACCAGTGCTTAAAGACAAAGAAGAAAAGGAAGGAAATGCCTGGTATATGGTTCTCGTTGGGAATTAAAGGAATTGAGATGATGTATCCAGAAGCTTAGTTGCCTCCTCAACTCCGGACAAGTGAAGTACATAAATCCTTCTGGAAAACAAATGGGAAAGTTTAAGCTTTATTTGTTTTCCAAAATCAAAAAATACCCCCTGGCAAATGAGTCCCTCCTCAAGATAAACAGACACAGAGAAACACATCCTCAGCAAAACATAAAAAAAAAACCAACATCATGGGGCACCTGGGTGGCTCAGTGGGTTAAGCCCCTGCCTTGGGCTCAGGTCATGATCTCAGGGTCCTGGGATCAAGCCCTGTATCAGGCTCTCTGCTCAGCAGGGAGCCTGATCCCCACTCCCTACTCTCTGCCTACTTGTGATCTCTCTCTCTTTGTATTAAATAAATAAATACAATCTTAAAACACACACACACACCCCAAAAAACCCCACAACCTCACTAATCATTAGGGAAATGCAAATCAAAAGCACAGTGAGGTACCACTCACATCCATTAATATGACTATCACTAAAAACAAAAACAAACAAACAAAAAAACCAGGGGCACCTGGGTGGCTGTCGATTAAGCCTCTGCCTTTAGCTCAGGTCATGATCCCCGGGTCCTGGGATGCAGTCCCGCATTGGGTTCCCCACTCAGTGGGGACCCTGCTTCTCCCTCTCCTCCCTATTTGTGCTCTCTTCCTTATCTCTGTTTCTCTCAAATAAATAAATGCATAAGTTAATCTTTAAAAAGATGTATTGGTGAGGATGTAGAAAAACTGGATCCCTGGTGCACCGTTGGTGGGAAGGTAAAATGGTGCAGCTGCTGTGAGAAACAATATGGTGGCTCCTCAAAAAATTAAACATGGAACTACCCTATAATCCAGAAATTTCACTTCCAGGCAACTACCCAAAAGATTTGAGAGCAGGGACTCAACCAATATTTGCACACTGTGTTCATAGCAACACTATTCATATTAGCCAAAAGGATAGAAACAACTAATTATCCATCAACAGATGAATGGATAAACAACATGTGGTCTAGCCATACAAGGGAATAGTATTCAGTCATAAAAAGAAGGAAATTCGGATACAGGCTACAACATAGATGAACCTCAAAGACATAGCGCTGAGGGAAAGAAGTCAGATACAAAAGAACAAATACATGATTCCATTTAGATGAGGTCCCTAGGGCAGTCAAATCCATAGAGATGGAAGATAGAATGATGGTTCCCGAGGGGAGGGGGTATTTGCAATGTATTGTTTAAGAGGTAGAGTTTCAGTTTGGGATGATAAAAGGGTTTTGGAGAGGGATAGCCACGATGATTGCACAACCACATTAATGCACTCACTGCCACTAGTTGTACACTTAATAATGATTAGTGTTACAAACTTTATGTCTATTTTACCACACGGTCCCTTTGCAATCAGGAAAATGACACTAAGCATTGTTTTTGCTTGTTCCTTTCAGTCAAAAGTTGACTTGTCCTTCATTTTTACCGGCTGAAAGCCTTTTTTTTTTTTAAGATTTTATTTATTTGACAGACAGAAATCACAAGTAGGCAGAGAGGCAGGCAGAGAGAGAGGAGGAAGCAGGCTCCCCGCTGAGCAGAGAGCCCGATGTATATGTGCTGCCGAAGTGAGCGCCAGAAGGCACAATTTAAAGTGATCCTGGGGGCTTGAGTACACCTTACAGTTTGAGAAGACTGGTGCTTAGTCAGGGGTGAGAACCGGATGAGATAAGCTTGACCTACAGTCGAAGGTTCCATGTGGGGCTTAGATCTGTGATTCCCAGCCTTGTGGAATGTTTAAAAATACAGATGCCAGGGCACCTGGGTGGCTTAGTTGGTTAAGCGTCCGACTCTTGATTTCAGCTTAGGTCATGATCTCAGGCTCTGCACTCAGTAAGGGGTCTGCTTGGGATTCTGTCTCTCCTTCTCCCTCTGCCCCATGCCTGCCTTTCTCTCTCTCTCTCTCTCTCAAATAAATAAATAAAATATTTAAAAAATACAAATGCCCGGGCCTCAGTCCAGCCCTCTGAGATCAGAATGTCTAGATGGAGGGAGAAGGTCTCGGCTTTGTCATATTTTAAAATCACCTTGGTTGATGTTAAGAGGCAGTCGGGGTTGAGATCTGCTGACTTAGACCCAGAAGCTGACAGCTTCTGCCCTATAGACACCTCTAGGGCAGAAGGGTCGGAAACAGGCCAGAGGGGCATTTGAACGTGAATGTGACCCACTTACAAGACTGAACTGACTTAGAAGTCATTGTAGCGGACTGAGTTCACAGGGAAGCGACTGGATTAAGTATCTGCATCTGATAGAATAAGTTTTGGAGGCAGACAATTGCACCGAGTTTTATAAAGACAAGGATACATGTTTGCAAGCCTGAGCCTGTGACTGAAATGGCTCTGTACATGCAATGTTGGTACAGGGCCTGACATGTAGTACTTACTCAATGAATGGTTATTTTTTTTTTTTAGATTTTATTTATTTATTTGACACACAGAGATCACAAGTAGGCAGAGAGGCAGGCGGGGGGCGGGGGGGAAGCAGGCTCCTGCTGAGCAGATAGCCCCATTCGGGGCTCGATCCCAGGACCCTGAGATCATGACCTGAGCTGGAGGCAGAGGCTTAACCCACTGAGCCACCCAGGCGCCCCTGAATGGTTATTATTTTGAAGCAGCTAATATACAACCATATTACCATAATATGGTTATATATTATTATTTTAATATTATGTATTATTATATTATATATAATATGGTTATATACAATACGGTTATTTATAAATAACCATATTATATATGTTTGGTTATAGATTATATATTATAGATTATAGATAGATATTACAGATATAGATTAGATATATATAGATATATCTTATATATATCTATATATTAGATATATAGATATAGATAGATATAGATTATAGATATAGATTATAGATTATATAATCTATATTCATTCAGAAACCAAAGGAATATATGGTTATATATAATATGGTTATGTATAGTATATATCTATATTATATAATCTACACATACAAAGCATGAACATGTTTATATATAAACAAAGCATGAACTTACAGACACACACATGCACAAAGACACACATACACAGCAAAGATAAGCTACCACATGCAACATACATCTATATATGTAGATTATATAATATAGATATATACTATAGATAACCATATTATATATAACCATATATTCCTTTGGTTTCTGAATGTGAGAATGGGTATCTTGAAATAGTTTTAGGAACTCTGTCAATGTCCCCTCCTTCATTCTCTTTACCAATAAACTGTGATTAGACATAGATCAGGTCTTCCCGCACTCCTCTTTGTGATGTTTATCAACCCATTGTCTTTCGTCTTTGTTTCTCCATGCTGCATTTTGAGTGATATTTCTTCAAATCTGTTCTCTAATTCACCAATTCTTTAAACTGGGCCTACTCTGTTTGTAGTAAGTCCTTCAAGCTTTACAGTTTACTATACTTTTATTAATAAAATAAGTCTTTCCTTTCCCCATTTCTATTTTTTTATTGTCTCTTATTTGTATTCTGAATCTCTCTTTTATACCCTTGAACAATTTAATCATACTTAATCTGTAGTCTTTGTTCAACTCTAAAATTATTAGGAGTTTGATGTTGCTGTGTGTTGTTTCTGCCGGTTCTTGTATGTTGCATGTGGTAGCTTATTTTTGTAGTGTGAGTATGTGTGTCTTTGTGCATGTGTGTGTCTGTAAGTTCATGCTTTGTTTATAGAAATTCTTTGAGTTTTGGTAGGTCATTCCTTTTGGCTTATCCAGCAAGTCTTTGTGTTGGCTTCTTCTAGACTGCAGTGAGCATCACCAACCCATGATACTTTAAAAGAACTTATTAGCTTGAAGTTTGTAGGACAACACATGTAGAGTGAATTTGAACAGCAAATGTGCAAAAGAGTCTGCTTCCAACTACTGTTGTTTGGACTCAGACTTGTCTCCCTTCTACCCAAAGCTGAGCTGGAAACATTTTTCCTTGTTTTCTCTGTCTGTGAGGTGGGTGTATTTCTGGTAGACCTTTACAATGAGAGTAGTCCTTTGGCGACCCAGCTCTATGCACTGTCTCTTATTAGAGTCTCACCTTAGGTGGAACCCTGTTTTTATCTTTTTTGCCCCTGTACCCCACACAGCTGTCAGAGAAGAAGTTTCAAGTCCCCAGGGTCAGCCTCTGCTCCCAGGGTAAAAGCCAGTGTAAGTGTTTGCTTTTCTGCTTTCACTTGATGCTTGGCCTTTCCTTAATGCCAGCTCAGTAATGCATTTTTCAGTGATTTTTTTTTTTAACTTTTCCAGCATTTTCAGTTGTTTCACAGGTAAGGTTATCCTTACCACAATACTGTCAGATACAGAAGACCTCTTAGTAATTTCTGTCCTGTCTATATATACATATACATATACATATATATACACACACATATATATATATACACACATATATATTTATTTATTTATTTATTTGGGGGGAGACAGCTTTCAAGGCTCAGGAAAGAAAGCTGCAAAATGAAGACATCTTTCAGAACGGTAAGGCGTTGTTCAGAGAACCAACACCGAGACTTGTATTCCTTGTTATCATTTTTCAAAGTGTTGTCTTATAGGAATGGAAGAGACAAAATGAAATTCTGTGAAGTTCTTTGCTCTTGGAGGAGTGTTGGTTATTTAAATTTCTGCAAAAACAGCAAAAATCTCCCTGAGCCAGAGGGCCACATGAAAAGGAAACAATAATCCTATCCTGATGCTTATTTAGTAGTTGACAGAAAGCTGAGTGTGAACTCCATTGCACATCACAAGGATGAAAACTCATTTACTTTTGTGGAGGTCTCTCATGAAAATTTGAAAAACCATCTCATAGATGACAGTAATATCACTCACCAAAAATAATGGCTTAGATAAGGGTCATCTTACCAGATGACTTTGGGCCCACGTATTTTTTTTTTTTAATTTTATTTATTTGACAGAGAGAGAGAGCACAAGTAGGCAGAGAGGCAGGCGGGGGGTGGGGAAGCAGACTCCCCACTGAGCAGAGAGCCCATTGCAGGGCTTGATCCCAGGACCCTGAGACCATGACCTGAGCTGAAGGCAGAGGCTTAACCCACTGAGCTACCCAGGTGCCCTCCTGGCCCACGTATCAAGTCCCTTCGTTTCTTGGGCCCGCACGGGACAATTTAAAGACTTCCTAGCTTAGTTATTCAACCAGCCTCAAAGAAGTCTCCAGAAGTGTCTGAAATGGCTCATGTTTCTACTTCAAAAGATTAGAACTACAGGTTCTTCAAACAAGGTAAAACACATTCCAGAACCGTGTTAGGTAACATGTTATGGTTGTCTGCTTGACATAAACGAGTCATCCTACTCGAAAGCCCCCTCTTCCCAACTAACGCCACTGTGGAGATTTTCAGGGTCTGGAGTTTTTAGCAAGAGTCACCATCCAGGTTTAATTTTTTCCATAGCTTTTGAAATAATTGATTATATCCAGAAAATGAGGATAGGAGAGAAATTTATTTTAAACTGGATTTGACAAACACCAGCTAGGCTGGCCTCCTTATGGCTGATGAGATGCAGGCACAAAGAAGTCAGGACACAATGGGGGAACAGGAATGGGTCCATCCCAGGGGTGTTCACCTGAGCCTGGACCATGGCCCATAAGCATACTGACCCCGTCGTGCCTCTATTCTCACCTGCTGTTGGCATTCTTGATGGCGTGTTCTGCGTTGGCTCATCTTCCCATGTGGTTCCTTTCCCCCACATAGCCTTGACATATAACATCCCCCCCAACCCCCACCCACGTATTTTATCCTCCTCAGGGCAACAACTGATATGGTCTATGCCAATAAAACCAACATTTTTTAAAATCTAGATTAGCCGTAAGTTATATCATTTCCTTAGGTGTTCTGAATTCCTAAACGTTCTTATCTGACTTTATGATAAGATATGATATCACAAATACATTCTTTAAAAGGCTTTCAGCTGGGGCGCCTGGGAATGTGGAAATGGGCTCCAGTCCCCATCTCCTCATTGGGAACGTGCCATGCTGGGGGTGGATGATAACCACTCACCCTGTTCTTCTCCACCCTTCAGCCAGAGGGACTCTGGGACTTCTCGATGGATCTATGGGAGGAGGGACTTCCCTACTCTTGGATACCCAAACTTCACTTGGACACATCTCTTGTGACCTTTTCCTGCCTTCTCAGGCTTCCTCCTGGCAGGAGCCACCGTTTCTAAGTTTTCTTCATGTTTTTTTCCCTTCAACTCTTGCCTTCCTCTTCCAAGTGGAGAAAGGACCTTCTATCTAGCTGAGCATGGAAAGCAGGGAGAATCTTTCCTTCCTGTTTACATCTGTTTTCACATCTGTTTTATCTTACAACATCAAGGTCCCTTTTAAACTTAAAAGTAAAGGAGTTAGTACCAAGACACAGAGAAGGTGTGTGACTTTGAGAGGGACACACAGGAGGCCGGGGAAGACCCAGGAGCCAGGCTCATCACCCCACGTCCAGGGTGATCACACCAGCCTCCCTGATGTTATGCCTCTGTTTCTTCGGCTGCCATGGGGGACCTTTAAACTCCAAAGACTCTCCACGTGGAGCTCAAAGTGCTTCTGAGAGCTGAAGCTGGGGGAGAAAATGAAGCCCGTGATCAGAAGGAAGAAAATATTCTCCTTCCCTTTGTTTTCAGGCTTTCTTATACATTTGTGTGCGTGCATGAGCACAAAAGGTGTTACTCCCCAGAATCTTCTAGTCAGGTAAACAGCGAACTAAAAAAAAATTTTTTTGAACATATTCAAATTCAAATTCAAATTCAAAAGATTAATGAGTTAATCATGGTCTAAAGACAAGACCTCAGTTCTAAAAACCAAACCCTCCCTTCTGACAGTAAGCGTTCCTGGTGCTCTATCATATATGAAAAATATGACATAAAATGTAGCTACACTGGTAAAGATTACAGGGGAAATTAAGCTTTGTGGTCACATTAAATGTAACTACTTAACTTTATAAATTATAATTCCTTTTATAGTCATCTTAGATTGTCAGGCTCTAATCAACAATGATGTGAATTCAGCTGTGAGTCAAAGATATTTTTATAACTTATGTTCTTATATATATTCTGGTTTATTTGAGGCAAAGAATGACATTGGGTAATTCCAGATGTGACTATGCACAGCAAATGGTTTAGCCTGAACAATGCAGGAGAGCTGGGGGGAAAAATGTGTTTTTTCTTTCTTTTGATATTCTACAAATCCTGAGTATAAGGCAAGATACATTATGAACATATTTGGCAACAGATAAAATTCGCATCTTTATGAAATCTCTTGGGAGTCAAAATTCAAGTCCCTAAAAACAGCAATTCTGGAACGAGTCCTTCTAAAACCAAAGATGTTTTCTGCAGTAAGCTTTGTTAGCCTCACTCGTTGGCCAGAAGCCGTGGGAAGCTGTGGATAGCAGAACGGGGCGCAGTCTGGTAAGAAACCTCTTGTGGACTCAGGGACTCCTGTGGTGATAGCAACTAACGAAGTTAAAGAAATCCACTGGGTTCGTGGAGGGTTCAGCTCATGGCTAACGGAGGAAGAGACAGAGAGTCAGACTGTTCTCTGTATCCTCATATGTCAGAGAAATAATTGGGTCCTTATTACAATGTGTAACATATTCTGGTTTTTTAAAAGATTTTATTTATTTATTTGAGATAGAGGGAGCAAGACAGCAGAAGCAGAGGGAGTAAAGGGAGAGGCAGACTCCTCGCTGAGCAGGAAGCCCCATGTGGGACTCGATCCCATGACCCCAGCCTCATGACCAGAGCTGAAGACAGACGCTTAACTGAGCCACCCAAGCGCCCTGTAACATATTCTCTTAAGGGTTCCATATGAATAGTTAATGTTCTCATTGTAATAACTGTAAACGTATCCATGTGCCCGAATCCATGTCTTTTCAGTGGTTAATATTTCCAAACTCTCTCCCTGTGGCATGATCTAGGAATATTAGCAAGTGCCCGTGAAAAGAAACGTTCTTTATATTTATGATGCTTTTTACAAGTTCAAAGCCTGTTCCCTCAATCTGCACATGGCCCTTAAAACCAGTTTTCCCCCCAGTTTCCAACATTTTCCAATCACAAATTAAATAACGTCAATGTGAAATGACAGTCGACGTGTTCCTGTGCCGATGAGAAATGACAGGCACTTGGATCCTGTTGCTGAATTTGGGACCATAACGCGATGGGACAGCGGGGGCTGCGGAAGGGCCTGCACAGACCGGCTTTGCAGTGGATTTGCCTTGGGCCTCTCCCTCCCCCGCCCTACGCCCCTCCCCCTGCCCCGCCGTTGCAACAACCCGAAGAAGACGGGGATTCATTGGTGTGTGCTGGGGGAGCCTCTCCCTGGCCCCGCTGTGAGGAGAATCCATCCGTCTTCATCGGACGCTTTTGCAGCTCTGCACCCCCAGCACCCTCCCGTGAAGGCTCAGCTCTTCAGTTGTGGTGGTTCAGCCTCAGCCAACACGCTCGTCCTGAAGCCTCTACTTCCTTTTATTACAGCGGATTATCATCACCATTTACACCTGGGGCTGTTCTACGAGAAGAGGCGCTCAGGAGCTGTGTCTCTTTCGTGATCTAGCCTGAATACTTAGGCTGGCACGGGATAGATGCTCTGAAAATTAGTTTGCAAATTCATTCGTAAATGCACGGACGAGTGGATGGCTGTAATGGAAAGATCGGGAAGCTGTGGGGGTGGCAAGTCTGTCCCTTAGGATGCCTTCAGCTCCAGGTAATGGAGAGCCTTCACCAAAGCAGTTTTGAAGTTCACTGACCAAGCCGTTCCATGATGGCATGAAGGACCCCCCTGTGGGTTTGGCTCCATCTGGTTCCTTTGAGGTGGCTGGGTGGTTTCCTGGAAGAAGTAAGTTGGCTTGATTCTCTGTTTGAGTTTGGAAAAAGAGAGAGAGTCCCAAGAGTCCTTCCCTTCTGCCCGATTGGACCCAAGAAGCCACAGGCCCATCCGTCAACCATTATCTGACCACCAGGGCCTGGGTTCCTGAATCAGTAACTAGTCTGGGAGTGGGAATTACCACGACTGATTGAAACTGGTCAGGTCCTGAGCTCGAACCAGAGCAATTCTCCAAACCTCCTTGCTCTTCCACCATGGCTGAGGGCTGGGCAGCCATCATGGCATAAACCACAATGTCTTCCCTTAGGGGTGCTGATGCCAGTAAAGATTTTGGTACATCACTGCTTTCTAGATAAACTGATAGTTGTTGTCACGTTTTTCCATCAGCGTTGGTCTCTTCACAAATACCAAAACATCTACATCAAATGTCCATGCTGTAGCTTCACAATACCACCCCGCAAATAAACAAATCCAGGGTTTGAAGTTCTGTAACTATCGTTATTTTGTTCTTAAGTTATGGGGACCCAGAAAGTAGGTTTCTACTTATTCATATGCAGACGAGTTCAAACCCAAGACACAATGGGGATCTCCTGCTTCTATTCCCCCCAACTCCCTCCAGCTTTTATTTTATTTATTTTTTTAGAGAGGGAGAGGGAAGAGCAGATGGAGAGGGAGAGAGAGGATCTTAAGTGGGATCCACACCCAGCACAGAGCCTCACTTGGGGCTCGATATCACAACCCCGAGATCATGACCTGAGCCAAAATCAAGAATTGGATGCTTGATCAACTGAGCCACCCAGGGGCCCCATCCCTCCAGATTTTAAATCTCGGGTGGAACACACTGACATGAGGAGGTCAGCAGCAAGTCCAAGACAGCAAGCCAGTTCTGCAGAGAAAGCCACTTATACCTCCATGCGAGGAGAAGACAGAAAATAAATGGAATGAACCGGGCTGGACTGCCCCCAGGATCCAGGCCCTGCCCAGGTCTGAGACAGGAAACATGGAAAGGAGGAGCTTGGACACCTGCCTTTGGGACACAGTAACCCTACCCATTGGTAATGAACCAAACAACCAATAATAATTTCTGCTTCATTACGGGTGGGACACTGGGGTTCTGGGATTCAAAGTTCTCCCTCTCGCTATATCTGGGAGGTATTACAGGTTCACTACTGTTTACAAGGCACTTGAAGGTTTATTTTTTTTTTTTTAAGATTTTATTTATTTGACAGAGAGATCACAAGTGGGCAGAGAGACAGGGAGGGAGAGAGGAGGAAGCAGGCTCCCACTGAGCAGAGCCCGATGTGGGACTCGATCCCAGGACCCTGAGATCACGACCTGAGCAGAAGGCAGAGGCTTTAACCCACTGAGCCACCCAGGCGCCCCAACAAGGCACTTGAAGGTTTATACTCGCAAACACTTTCTTGTTTTTCCTCCGCCTTATTCTGTGTGCAGGGACTATTACTGCCCATTTACAGATGAAAAGACTGAGATCCAGGACCAACCCAGATCTACTGGTGCCACAACACATGCTCTTATGTCATTAGGCTCTGAAGAAGAAACACAAATTCTCGAAATTTGGGGATAAATGTTTAATATTAACCAAGGGAGGAAATACACAACAAAGGTTAGCTTGTCTAGAAGCTCGTTCCTCAAAGTAAGTTCCACGGACCAGCAGCATCGTGTCACCTGAGTCCTTATCAGAAATGAATTTCACACACAATTTTTCAGGGCTCTTCTGGACTTCACTTTGCTCATGCAAAGTCTGTTACCGTGATTGAAAAAACACTTGCAAACTGCGGGTTAAACTCTGGACAACAGCTAAAGAGATTTTTATATTTTCTTCTTTCATCTCTCACATAAAAGGAGCGGCAGGACTATTTCCTCCTACAGAAATAGGAACAAGGAAGACTGGCTTCACCATCTCCCAGAGGGCGTCAAGCGCACTACATCTCTTTGCAGGAAAACAAAAGCAATCCGATCCCAGAGTGCCAAGTGTGCAAAGCAAGCAAAACTCCATACTAACCACAGACAAGAAAGCTTCCAGGAAAATTGGATTTAATCATTGCTCCTCAAAGCTGGCAGTGGGATCTGTGGTCATGGATGGAGCCATCATACACCAGGGAACCAAAAGCGACAGACAAGAGTCATCGTTCTGCCAGTTTACCCACCGATTTAGGTTTCATTTTTGTGCTTCACAGAAACTCTCTAGAAAAGCCAGATTTCTAAAAACCCAAACCTCCTCCTCCACAAAAACCTTTTATTTCAGCTTCTGCAACATTCTTTGCTCCTCGGTGCTTTATCCTGAGGTCTTATAAAACCAAGATCTGGCTCTTTTATAATTCATGGCATGTGATGCTTTGGGCCCTTGAGTTTTCTTTCGAAAAATTAAGTGAGTATACATTTCAGTTCTACGGCATGGGACAGAGAGCCCATTTTCCTATGAAAGGCCAGGATGTAGACCTCTCCTGACAAGGTCAGGTACCCACACGCCGCTGTCTCAGAGCCCAGTCTGACAAAGAAATACAGTCGATTGTCACATTTTTTTTAAACTAACTGGTTGAGAGACCAGACGAAATCAATAAAAAGGTTGCGTTTATAGCCTGCACTTTCAAGAAATACAATTTTTGTTGCCTTCAAGCACATATAAACTCGAGTTAGGCTAATTAAGGGATGTCTGCTAACGGTCCTTCAAGGACTCGTTTTAGCAAATAAACAAGGACGAAGTGGAATTATCATGGCCCCCTCGCTAACATTCTCTAGTGTCTCTGATTTGTCATGAGCTCATCGATACCTCTGGTTTAGTTCTATTTCCTAAAAATCTGGCTTCTCTAGGAACGCATTTCTCAAGTCTTATTCACGGAAGTAATTTTTTAAAATCTCCATTTAATTTTTGTTGTCCCGTTTCATTTGCTTACTAAAGCAAGCTTTCGACCTCTCCGCTTTCTAGTCAAGGTTCAGTAAGACTCTAAGCTTCAGGGGGGTCTGTAGCTAAGTGATCTCTAACTCCGGTCTGATGATAGCCTTCAGTCAGGTGCGGTTTTGTGGAGGGAAAAAATTAAAAGACGAATTGTCTACCCTCGCCGATTTTATTTCTGCCTTGGTTTGGGATTGATACAAGCCTCAAAAGATTGTGTTGGGATGAAACAAGTTTTAAGGATGTGAAATTGCCCTTTATAAACAGAAAACCCTATTCAAATGTTGGGTATTATTGCTCTTTTGAAATCTGATGACTGAAGCCCAAGTTAATGAGATTTTTTTCATGTCTGAAAAGAACCCGCTCAGTCGGATTTTTTTCCAGGGTGAATCATTCCTTCAGAGTAAGGAAGCTGATTCAGAGTCCTCTGGTTTTCAGGTATCTAGAGTGGCACTCTGTTTGCAAAGAGCCATTCGGGTTTAGAAAAACAAACTCATCTCTCCTGGGGGCTCCGACGAATGTCTGATTCCTCCCCAAAAGCCTGGTGGGATGATTTCATCTGCTATTTCTCTGCCTCTTCTGATTGACCAGAGCCTGCTGTTAGATGAAATTCAACAATTACTGCAAACGCTTGAGAGAAAAGACCACTTTGCTGGGTGCAGCAGTGGGGAGTGATGAGGTTGTGGGATCCTGGGTGGGGAAAGGGCTGAAGGAGCACTCAAAGGTGTGCACCTGCCCAGTGCCCAGGATTTCCCGATCTGGGGAAAGAAGGATGCACCAGACATTCACACCCTAGGAGGCAAGGAGCGGTAAGAGCAAGCTAGAGATATGGAATATTGAGTGTGCAGAAAGGAGGATCAATTCTGACTGGGAGACTCTAGGAAGGCTTCTTAGAGCAGATGAGATTTTAACCAAGTCTTGAAAGCGTGTGGTATGTGGGGAAGAGATTAGATTTGTAATTAGATCCAGCCTGATGAGCTCTGGGGTGGGTTGGTAGGACACAAGGTCGACCTAGGAAGTTGAAACATGGGGTGTACAGCGGGATGGACTGTTGAAGAAGTAGAAATACACATCCCTAGCTAAGGTATGCAAAATATCACACTTCTTTACTTCACCAACAGCCACGTAACCCAGACTCGGAGCCCCTCTGCCACTCAGCAGGTGGGAAATCCCATGTCGGCCATGATGGGGGTGCCCTCTCCCTCCCTCTGGTTACATGAAAGTGTGGGGTGCTTGTAGGGTCCACAGATAATAGGGTAGAAACCTATATGCTCTCCGGGACCAGAGTCATCACTGAGGTCCTCATGGTCAAAGCCTGAGCGGTCACAGACATCCTTTCCACTTTCACTTCGAGAGTGAGAAGCAGACATCAGCAGACATCGTTGTCTTCACTGGGCATCTGCTGGACCAGCCTCTCTGGGTGTGCTGTTCCCCTGAGGCCCCTCACTTTCCTGGGAACTTAGCCAAGGGGCCATCCCTCCCGGCGCTTCTATCACCTCTCCATGTTGGGGGAATAGCTCCCTCTCCCCTCTTGCCACCTTTAAAGGCAGGCCTTTTATCCTCGACCTGCCTCGGGACCCCCTCATATAATTATATTTGTCAGCTCAAGTTGATGTCACAGAATGGCATAAACCAGGGAACTTAAAACAACATATATTTATTTTTTTTAATTTATTTATTTGTCAGAGAGAGAGGGAGAGAGAGAGAGCGAGCACAGGCAGAGTGTCAGAGGGAGAAGCAGGCTCCCTGCCAAGCAAGGAGCCCGATGTGGGACTCGATCCCAGGACGCTGGGATCATGACCTGAGCTGAAGGCAGCCGCTTAACCAGCTGAGCCACCCAGGCGTCCCAGATTTCATTTCTTTTGATGGCTGCATAGTATTCCATTGTGTCTACAATAGCCAAACTATGGAAAGAGCCTAGATGTCCATCAACGTATATTTATTTTTCTCACCATTCTGGAGGCTGGGAAGTCCAAGGTAAAGGTGCTGAAATATTTGGTTCTTGGTGGGAGTCCTCATCCTGGCTTGTGGACAGCTGCCTTCTCACTGTGCCCTCAGGGTGTGTGCTTAGAGAGAGACCTCTTGTCTCTTCCTCTTCTTTTTATTTTTTTAATTTTTAAAAGATTTTACTTATTTATCTGGGAGAGAGAGAGAGAGAGAGTGTGTGTGTGTGTGTGTGTGTGTAAGAAAGAGCACAAGCAAGTGCAGGGGTGGGGCGAGGGGAAGCAGACTCCCCACTGAGCAGGAGTTGGATGCGGGACTCAAGCCCAGGACCCTGGGATCATGACCTGAGCCAAAGGCAGACACTTAATCAACTAAGCCACCCAGGTGCCCTTCTCTTCCTCTTCTTATAAGGGCACTCATCCCATCACCTAAATCTAATTACCTCCCAAAGGCCCCACCCTCAAACAATATCATATTGGGCACTGGGTCTTCAACATATGAATTTTGGAGGGCTAGAAACATTCAACCATAAACTCAGAGTTTTGCAAATGGCAGGAGTATTGTTGGCTCTGCCCGGGAAGGAATGGTAAGGGCCCAGCTCCCTATTTGAAACAAGGGTGGCAGCATGGAAATTCAGAGAACAAAACTCAAAGTAATAATGTCTCAGGAAATAAATCAGCTGTGTGTTTTACAGCTTGTCTCATATGGCTGTATTTCATCATTTTTCAATTCTTTATTTGAATCAATTTTTCAACTCAGCTGTGTGGTAGATATCATAAAGTCAATAAACAAGTTTTATACCTTTTCATCCTCTGTGGCTCTTTGGCACATGGTCTGATCAGAGAAAGCACTTATGAATATTTGCTGAATGACCAGAAATGAATAGTCTCTCGGATGGCCCAGCATATGACCAGTGGCCAACCCCGCATGGAGAGGAGTCTGATCCTCATGAATATAACATTAACAACTGTTGTCTCAACACACACACACACACACACACACGAGCTCACACGCACCCACCCCAAAGAACACATAAATAAATAAGAACTTCAAAGTCACAGGAGAGTTTCTTATTTTGTATGTTATTTCCTTTTTAGTTTTAGAAGATGCAGAAATTCATACCTCCTATCAGCACAAAGAGGTTCTCATTTGCTATGTGGCCTTCACACAGGAAACTAACCCAACTGGAGAGTTACCGGATATTACGGAAAGACCATGCTCCCTTGAAGCCACATTGCCCAAGAACGGCTGTGATTAGAAGCCTAGAACAGCAGTAAATTGGATGATTCTTCATCCTTCCGACCAAGCAAAGCTATGAGGCCCCCTTCTCCGTCACACAGACACACCCAGATCTATAGCTACGTACATGGGCTGACTAGAATCCTACATGGAGATAGTCTGAGTCTCCTAAGGTTCCGGTAACAAATGACCACAAATGTGGTGATTAAAGCAGCAGAGTTGTATCCTCTCATGCTTTTGGGGGGCCAGAAATCGAGTATGAGTGGACTAAGATCAAGGTGTCATAGGGATCTCTCCTTCCAGAGGCTCTAGGCTCTGTCCCTTGCCCCTTTTCGTTCTTGGGGGCTCTGGCATTCCTTGGTGGGGCTGCACCACTCCACTCCTCAAGGCCAACATCTGGAAATCTGTCCCCACTCTGTTTTCACGTCACTTTCTCCTCTGCACGTGCTAAATCTGCTTCTGCCGCCCTCTTATAAAAATACAGATGACTGCATTTCAGGCTACTTGGATAACCCAGAATAATCTCCCGATCTCCAGATCCTTAACCTCGTCACACCTGCAAAGCCCCGTTTCATGCCATGTAAGCGAATACTCACAGATTCCGCAGGTTAGGGCAGGGATATCTCGTGGATGCCGCATTCCACCGAGACGTTCTTATGACCCCCTGTTGTAATTGTTAACTGGGGGATTATCCAGTGGGTACTCTTTGGGCTTTTTTTTCCTCCATTTTTCTTTGGCCCCAGGAGTTGGGAGATGAAACTCAAAGAAATCAACCTAATGATTACCAACTCCGGTAAAAGAATGATGAAGAATTTTATTAATTGACTAAAGCAAAATAATATTACCTGGGATTTGTTTCTTCCTCGCTCAGTTGAGCTCAGATAACCAAGGATCAATGATATACAGTAGAGTAGAGAACCCAGAGGTAAAGCAAACAAATCCTTCATTTCCTTTTTGTGTTTTCTGTAGGCTTATTATATTGCTAGTTTAGCAAATTGCAAATTAATGATCCGTGCAGAAGTAGATTGTGAATTACTGATCTGAGGGGCTCTTTCTGTTTCTGACTGTTTACTCTGGATTCGCTTCAACCAGTCACTTAACTCCATGGTGAGAAGTTTGAAAAATGAAAACAATGATTATACTTACTTTCTTTGTATTGCATTAGGATTCTTTAAATATAACGGATGTAATGATTCGGATTCTTTTCATACAAAAGCTCCAGAGAATAACATAGGGTAAGGGCTTTTGTGTTTCTAATGAAATGGTTAAAACCAGGGGTTTAAATATTGGTAAATTCACCCACTCATTTATGTGTTTATTGAGCAATTATTTACCCAGTGCCCACTGTGTATCTGCTGCTCTTCTGGTTGCTGGGTACCTTAAAAGCCAGAGTTTGCCCTGTAGTACTTTTAAAGCATAGTTTAAACACCGGGAGAATCTAATTTAATTAATGTAAGTTGGTTTGCCCTTCTAAGAAGAAAGGTGTTAGGGAGATCTGAGTCAATATTGACTCTCACTTGCCCCTCTGAATCTGAGGCAGCATGAACAATGGTGTACTAGGATAGCACTGATTCTTTCTGGTTCCTTCCAGCCTGGCCTCACCAGAAAAATAGCTCTAGGGCTGCCTCGCTCAGCTGTGTAGGACGGAGGCATGCCTTTGGAGGACTAACATTAATGCTGCACCAGCCCCATGTGAAATGAAGATCTGGTCAATTAACTGCTTGGTTGAATCAATGAAGATAGCTCAGCAAAATTACCCTAATTCTGGAGAAGACTTTTTTTCACCTAGATAATCCAGTTTAGCAGACTTGCATGTCAATCAGGTGAATAATGATCCTTCTCAAGTTACCAGTTTAACTGAGCCCATGTGATTTAGTGCCTCAAACCCAAATCTTGCATAGATGTAAGCTCCCTTATTCTGTTCTTTTGACCCCACTTTGCATGCTTATAATTTTATTATAAATAAATGTCTATTATAATTAAATGTCCATTTATTAAGTCTTTATTAAAAGTATTACATTGCAGTCTATATGAGGATGGTTGGTTTTTTGTGTTTTTTTTAAGATTTTATTTATTTATTTCTCAGAGAGAGAGAGAGAGAGTGTGTGAGCACTGGCAGATGGAGGCAGAGGGAGGCAGAGGGAAGCAGAGGGAGAAGCAGGCTCCCTGCCGAGAAAGGAGCCCTATGTGGGACTCGATCCCAGGACACTGGGATCATGACCTGAGCCGAAGGCAGCTGCTTAACCAACTGAGCCACCCAGGTGTCCCAATGGTTGGGTTTCTTAAGTGCTTTGGTATGTACGAAAAACAAGAAGCAAATGAATATAACTTTAAAAACAAAATAGAGATAGCAATTGAAAGGAAGGCTACTGAGAATGTGTCTGACCAGAAAACAGGAATCCTCTCCTTTTCAGAATGACTGGCTATTTTGGTGGGGCAGGCAAGGATACCTACTAATTCACTCATTTCTTCCCCATTTAAAAAAATGTGAATATCCTATTTCACTTGAGCATAATTTTTAAGTATCAAGACAAAAATACTAAGGCACCACCTTGACATTTGCACAGTTCAAACATCCTCTCTACCTTCTTAAAAAAATATTTACTTATTTATTTATTTAAGAGAGAGAGAGAGCAGGTCAGGGAGGGGCAGAGGGAGAGGGAGAGAAGCAGACTCCCCATTGAGCGTGGAGCCTGACACGGGGCTCCATCCCACGACCCATGAAAACATGACCTGAGCCGAAATCAAGAGTCAGATACTTAGCCCATGGAGCCGCCCAGGCACCTCTCTCTCTACTTTTTACCAAGAATTTTATAGTCTCAAAAATGGGGGGATTGGGTTTTACCTACTTTCTCACATGTGTTTAAGAAAACCATTGAGTACAAATAAGTGTTCACTGGGACACCTCTGTGGGTGGCTGTCCAGATGCCGTGGCTGTGGCCAGACTGGGAAGGATTACGCCTGGCATCAGTAGTGGGGAGAAGGGCATGGACTCTGGGTTCTGCCTATTGCTAGCTACATCACCAGCGCCAATAGACACGCCCTTTCTGAACCGCCAATGTCTCACCATAAATTGTAGCTAGTAGGAAGCACAGTGATCACAGAGTTGTGTAACAGGTCAAAGGAGAGTATTTCCCTAATGTACAGAGTAAGTGCTGACTTTACAGGGCTTGTCTGGGTCCTGCTCTTTCAGCCCCAACCAGTCCTCCACACCTTGCCATGAGAAGACTAGAATCAGGCTTTCCATGGGACAGAAACCCTTTGTCCCTCAACCTGATACTTTGTCTCCAGTTAGTGCGCGGTGTGTTAATGGAGGGCAGGTTTTACCTTTTCCACTTGACTGTGAATTTCTTAAAGGCATGGATTGTGTCCTGCTCATCTCTGCATGGCTGCCATCTTAGAGTTTACCCTTGTTTTGTGAGAGTGTGTTAACGTGACATGAAATAAAATGGGTGTAGAAGTCACCAGAAAGTTGTCTCTTTCTCAGATGTATCGACGAATTTATACATTTATGCATCAAATTATATTGAATACTTTTTATGTGAAAGATCCCCACGTCCCTTTCATAAATCTCAACATACTTCAAATATATAGAAACCTCCTATTGAGCCCATGAAGAAAAAGAAACAGCATTTTAAAAAAAATATTTCATTTATTTATTTGAGAGAGAGTGAGAGAAAGAGATCACGAGCAATGGAGGAGGGGTAGAGAAAGAAGCAGACTCCCCGCTGAGCAGAGAGCCCAAAGCAGGACTCGATCCCAGGACCCTGAGATCAGGACCTGACCCGAAGGCAGACGCTTAACTGACTGAGTCACCTACGACTTATCTAAGGTAATTCAGCAATTTAAATGCCTTCCTGCTGTAATACACTGCTACATATTTATATATGTATCTTTTCTTACCAGGACCCTCTCTTCTACTTAGCAAATGGGGAAGAGCCCCAGTCAGCTTCAGCCGAATTTTCATCGTTCGGAAGAACTCACTCCCAATTTTCATTGTCTTGAAGAGCTCAGAAAACTTCTGTTATTTTTGTCTCTGTGTTTGTCACCTACCTTTACTTTCCTCTCTGCAGCCTTGCTTTGTATCTCTCAACAGACTGTTTACCCCAAAGGGTCTTCACACCGGGTCCTCTGAGATGGGACCTCACTTGCTAGTGAAGCCCCCTTGGTCTCAAAAGACAACTAGTGATCATCACATTCACAATAACATTGCTAACATGTAGCACTTACTAGGTCCTCGTAGTGACGCTAAGCACTTTCTACTTCATAACCCACATTCACCCTCTGCAGTAGGTATTAGTATCTGCATTTCGAAAATGAGAAAACGAAGGTTAAGGAAGTTGCTCAAAGCCCCGTGTCTGGTGAAGAGTGGACCTGGTATCAAAACCCAGATCTTCTAGCAGAATCAGTGCCTGTCACCACCATGCTCTCTGGCCACACAAGAGAAAGAACACAGTGTATCAGCTCCCTTTAGGGCTTAATCTGTAGCAGAGAGGGGAAAGTTCTTTGACCACTGTCAGGACTCTGTGAGTGCCTTTCGGTTAATCAGTAAACCTAGAGTGACCCCACATCCCTGCTGTACACCATTGTGCCTACAGCAGTACTGTTAAGTACCTGCAAATAGGAAGTTTTATTTGCAACGAAGTGGATGGAACTAGAGGGTATTATGCTAAGCAAAATAAGTCTGCCAGAGAAAGACAAAATACCATGTGATTTCACTCACATGTAGAATTTAGGAAACAAAACAAATGAACAGAGGGGAAGGGAAGGAAAAATAAAATAAGATGAAATCAGAGAGGGAGGCAAACCGTAAGGGACTCTTAACTCTAGGGAAAAAACAGAGTTGCTAGAGGGTGGGGGAATGGGAGAATTGGCAGTTGGGGGGGGATGGGCAGGGGGAAGGCACTTGATGGAATGAACACTGGGTGTTGTATGCAACCAATGAATCACTAAATTCTACCCCTGAAACTCATAATACACTATACAATAACCAAATTGAATTTAAATAAAAAATTTTAAAAAAAGAGAGAGAGGGACATCTTCTTGGTTGTGACCTTCTTATGAGACAAGGAATTCCTTTAAAATGTCAGTGTTGTTTTCTATATATCCTCACAGTCAACATAATATGGTGATATTCCCCAATTCAGTACATGTGGTTGCTGCACAAAGCATATTACTCATGGCCCCTTTATTTACACTGGATTATTGTAATTTAGGTTGACTGCTGTTGTAACTTGATGTTCGGCCACTTACAATCTTAGCCAATATAAACCAGGAAGTTTGGAGACAAAACAGAAATTCTTGTTTCCAATATGTATGTGATAGAGTGATTTGGTGTGGGGATATCAATCTGATTCCTTCAATATTTGTTACCTAAATATCTCAAGAAGAAATAGAATCTGTTTCAGTCTTCTCTTGTCCACTATTACAAAACCAAATGAGCTCATGTCTGTAAACTACTTGGAGTTCTTTGGTGGAAGATACATTAGAAACAACATATCTTCATATTATACATAATAACTCCGTGCTGTAGAGAGCTCAAAAGCACCTTACATGAAATGTGATTTGGAAATGAATGTCAGTCTCCTTTGTACTTATTTCTGGAAAAAGCAAATTTCCTATAACAAGAAATGGAAAGTTCCAGGGGCAAGTGTGGACTGTTAGAACAATCAAGAAAGGGGAAGGTTACTTCTGTTATCTTTGTGTAATTCTGTATTGATCTACATGCTATCTTGCATGCCTATCACACACATCATGAGATTCCTTCTACTTTTGCAAAATAAACTGATGAGCAAGCCAATATTCAAAATGATTTGAGTGACAATCATGTCACCAATATGTGACAACCTTCTAAACATACCAGATCCTAGCACATTGGCCAGGCCAGTTCTGGGCTTGCTGGGTCGGTAACTGGGATCCAGTGTTGTCAGTGACCCTGGAGGCAATGTTGTGACAGTCAGCACCACTGTGGGGACTGGGCAGGCGAGGCAAGCAAGGCAGGCTCTGGGAAGCCTTCCAGAGCCTTCTGAGAAGCCACAGTTCAAGCGTGAGAACAAAAAAAGTAACCAAGGACCTGGCACGGAGAGGCCTGCATGGACTTAGCAGAACATTTTGTCGCCATTTCAACTGGCTTCTTTGTCTACCTGCTTGGGCAGAGACCTTCACTGCCAGGCAGGTGCCAAACTTGGCTGGAAGTTTTGTGGGTGAACAGGAGCAATTATACAGATTAGTATGGAAACTATTCATTGTATAGGGTTGAATAAACCCTGGGGCCAGTATTTCCTTCAACAGCAGCAAGGTATTCCTTCTAGGACCTTCTAAGTGTGTGTCTCAGTAGATTTCATTAAAACAGAGCAAAGTCACTCAACAGCACAGATGCAGGGAGCCAGCTGATATGAACAGAAAACCACCTGCTGGCTGTCTGGCGGATGCTGGTAACACCGACAAGGCAATCCAAGGTAGGCCAAAGGTCTGTGGGTGTAGGGGAAGGGAGGGAGGTGCTCAACACAAGGTCAGCAGGGAAGATCACCCTTGTCCATTTCACAATTCGACCTTGGGCCCCGCTAGCCTGATTGGGGGTAGCCCGGAAGAAGCTTGCATTTCCTCTGCTTTTGGGCAAAGGTGGGCTCTTTCACTTAAATTCTAAAGCTGAAATGAGAGACCTTGACCACACCATTCAAAATAGCTCACCTTGTAGAATAAATGTATTTGATCGAGCCAGGTGAAATTGTCATTCTTTAACTCTTCGTAGCCTTAAAAAATTTACATTGCTCAAACTAATGTCCCTGTGGACCGTTGTTGTCAAATCTAGTAAACGCAAACACATCTATTAGATGATGTTTCTGACTCAAGGGACTTATCAGTAGAATGACCCCAGGTGTGGTTACCCTAGTCAAACAAAGCCTTGTAAAGAATCCAAAATTCAATCAAATATAATTTTAATATCTTTAAATGTTTGATGGCCCTAAGAATTGGAAAGAGTGCAAGAACCTATCAAGTTCCAAGATCTTTAAAATGGCACCTGGAGGGCACTTGGCTGTCATCAATGATCACATCTATTCCAAGTACTTTCTGTGCAGAAGTGTGAGCTGCCAGTCCAGGATCGGCTGGATTCCTCCCAACATAGTCATTCTGCCAGGAAACTGGCTACGGAGATTCTGGAAAAAGGCCAACTTTCCAGTGGACTGTGTTCTATGAAATTCTCCTGACCATCCCTAGAGACACGTGTATTTCATTGTGAATCAGCTCTACACTAGACCCCAGGATACCAAGCCACATCTACATCCAAATTGCTATCAAAACAAGAATAAAGTCTAAAAAAAGAAAAGAAAAGAAATACAACGTGCCTACGAATGGGATGATCCAATGAACAAATGTTCCTTAAAAAAAAAAAACAACTATCTAAAATAAGGTTTCTTTCTCAGAAT
This sequence comes from Mellivora capensis, assembly GCA_004024625.1. Classification (NCBI taxonomy): domain Eukaryota; kingdom Metazoa; phylum Chordata; class Mammalia; order Carnivora; family Mustelidae; genus Mellivora; species Mellivora capensis. The sequence goes on from PISX010004552.1 coordinate 100,617, forward strand.
AAAATTCTCAGAAAGAGACAGAGAGCAGATTCAGTGGGGCTGGGGTGGGCATAGGGATCTTTTGGGGGCAACAACAATATTCTAAAACGGTTGTGGTGCTGGGTGCACAGCTCTACAACTTAGTAAAATCATTGAAGTGTAAAAAAACAAAAACAAAAACAAAAAACAAGAAGAGGCAGGTATTCCAAAATATTCCAACCCCCCCCCCCAAACAATCCATAAGTAGACTTACTTATTATTCTCCAGTTGGGGAGATAAACTCACATGCATGCCACCATAACAGGGTTGACAAAATACAATATGGCCTTAGAACAACTTTTAGGAAACTGTGAGGTCAATATCAATTGATTGATGATGTCCTGCACTTCAAATATGGACACTGAAATAGGTGTAAAATAATTTTGTGAACATCTTTTCTCATTGTTCCTTTAGAAAATACAAGTGGAAGCTGACTTGTGCAAATCTGGGGTACCATTCAAGAGCTAGCGGACGCCCCACAGGTGTGGGGCAGCTTGGGACTGAGAGCAGGAGGCACATGACTGAACCAAGAGCACAGGCAAGCACTGAAGAACTGTATGGGGAGGCAGAACGTGCAGCTTCAAGGCCATCACCATGAACTGTGAAATCTCCAGGCTAATACCCATTGCACGGTGCATAAGCTTTGTGTACAGCTCTAGTCTGCTTCTCCCTTAGTGGAAGGTCCTCCTTCCTTTTTCTCACCTTGACCACTTTCCTCAAGTGTCCCTTACACTGAGTCTTTTTTCAGATACAGACCTCACTTGGTTTATTACCCTTGGTTTCAAAATGCATGCTTGAATCTGGCTTTGAAATGTGTGCTATAGTTTGTATTATATGTTTGTTAACTTGTAAGTACAAAGACCTCACAATTTCCCGAAAGGCGATGAGGAAAGGGTCTTGGGTTGTACTCAAAACAAAAAACTTGTAAAAGCAAGATGTTAGGATTGAGTTGAAACTGATTTGTCTCAGAACTGGTGGAAGACCCCTCATTTATTCCAACCTGCAAATATTTTTTAGAGAAAGGCAAAAGCCATATATATTTTTTAAAAAATTCACTAGTAGCAGGCATGTTTGCTAGCATAGATCTTTAACAGACCTTAGAAACTCACTTCATGTGTTCATAAATCCAAGGCATGAAGGCATAAAAGTGGGGTGGAGAGCCATTCCTATTTTCACCTCTTATGTTAACTATACCCATCTCTGTAGTTGCATTCAGGTTACAAATTGGAAGAAAGTTGATGTCAGACAGGCCGAAATGGTTTTTCAATAGCAAAGGTGAGGGCAAGGGGCAAAATCACTTAACGAGTCAAGCTATTTATTCCATCATTCACTCATTCATCCATCATTGATGTTGCCTTCTGTGGGCCAGACCCCATGCCCAGCACTAGAGTTATAAAGCTTGGTAAACTGAGATGGAGATAATTTTTGAAAGCACTCGATGACAAGTGAAATAATGGAAAGACATACGAGATATAAGAGTGGCACAGAGAAAGGATTCCTTAATTACACTCAGGAGAAATTACTCAGAAAAGATCTTTGGTTACTTCAACCGATTTTAAAAGAATGAGAATTTTTTTCCATTGGGTTTTAGAGGGAAGGGAGGAAGAGATTCTAGGCAGTGACAAGACCATGAAATTTCTCCTACCACTGGATCAAAGTTTGCAAAGAAGAGAGCAGTAATAATTGAGGCTCACATTTGAGTTAATATCCAGTCGATGTCAAAGGTACTTCTAAAACAATGGGAGCTATGGGAAGTTTCCAAGTAGGTCATCCTTGGGTCAGATTTTCATTTGGAAGCATCCGTCTGATGACGGGTTGGGGCTCTGGATTAGGAGAAGAAAGTGGGGCAATCACTAGTAGTCCATGTCAAAGAGGTTGAGACCGAAGCTAAGGCTGGGGAAAGGGGAATATATATGTTCAGTAAACATTTGGGTGGGAGGTAGGACTGGCAGGATTTCTAACAATCGATGGCTAATGCAGTCAGCAAAGCAGAAAGCTGGGGTTGACTGCCAGAGTTTCAGAGGGGCCCGTACTCACTGGGGTAGGGTAGACTGGGGCTTCCTACATAGCTGGAGGAAAGAACAAGCTTTCCCTTTTTTATTTCCAATATGTGAACCACAGTGATTTCACTCACTGCCCGTGACTAGTATGTTGCTTGCACCATATGCAACTCGCCATGTGATTTCTTGTAAGTATGCAAATTGGTGATACTCTCTTCGATGTAATGAATCCATTCATCAGGCGCTTAGATGCAATGGTGTCAAATTGCTATAAATGCTTGTTAATGTTTACTCACACATTTCTGTACTTTGCTTCCTGTTCGCTAATAATAAATTGTTCATCAGTCAGCACCAAATTGTGGACTACGCTTGCAGGAGCTACATTATGATCAAACTAGATTTTAAATAGTCCCCAAATGTCAGCGGCTTAACACAGTGGAAATATGTCCTCCACTCATGGGCCAATTAACTGTCTGAGCGTGGTTCTCCTCTACCTGATGACTCGGGGACCCAGGCTCCTTCTGCACTTTGCCCCATCATCCTCTAGAGCACCCTTTTGTACTGGATCCATCTGGCAAAAAAGGAAGGAAATGGGAGGGGACGCATCCACTTCTTAAAAACTGTGACTTGGCATGGCACAAATCACCCCCCCCCACACACACACACCTGATAGGCTAGAACTCAGTCACATGGTCCCCCTCACTGCAAGGGTGGCTGGGAAATGTAGTCCAGCAGTATACCCAGGAAGAGGAAGAAGTAGTTTTGGAGGGAACAGCCCCGTGACTCTGTCATTTCACTACTCCTGATGATACTCAGATGAAAGAGAACAAATCATCCTAATTCCTCCCACAGAATGGGTTCATCAGGGGATTATGGTAAGACCAAAGATGAATAACTCATAGTAGCTCAAGGTTTCCCTACAGTTCTGAGCTTCAACGTGTCTTACAGCTTTGCTTGGATTATGGAAACTTTCAATACAAGTGAAGGCTCATTTATGACTTGTGCACAAGGCGTAAGTGCATGCTTAATTAAATATGCAGGAGGTGACGCATGCATATGCATGAAAACTCCGAGGTAGAATCTACTGGCTCTCACTGTGAAAGGGCTAGGTGCTTTTGATATAAGCCCACAGATGTACTATCTTTGTATCTATACATATGACTTTTACTTCATGGCTTTATGCGGCCATCCTACCCATCAAAAGCAAACCTTTAGCGTGGGTCAAGTTGACTGTTCTTTCAGGACAGACCAGGGGCTTCATAAGAGGAACAAGATCATTTCACTACAGCAAAAACTGAGCCTCCCAAACCGTTCAAGATGGTTTGAGACTTATTTGTTCTACACGCAGTCACTGACGAGATCACCTCCCAGCTCATTAGTTTTATTAGTTTTAATTTTTACTAAAGCTCAATCATTCATGTTTCACAGAAAATTTAATGTGTCATTTAAAATGTCACCAAAATAAAGAAATGTAAAAATGTCAGACCACTGCTCTCTGTCTTCTCCTTACTCCTTTTTCTAATGTAACAATTGGTTTTCTTTATTACCTTTCCATTTTCCCTGTAGTACCCTAAAAAATGGAGTTAAGGCCAATGTTTTAAGAGTCACTGGGTTAAATTCCAGACATGCAAGGAAACCATCATCACTGGCTGCCCTCAGAAGCCACCTCCTTGTGCCTCTCTGTGACAAGCCATCAAATATTTCAGTAGGATTGCCCAGAAGATGGTAGGGTTCTCTGCAGGCACCCAGCTGGAGACCCTCTCCCAGCTTCCCCACGTGTGAGCCCTGTGACCTGCACAAGTCACTAAATCTGAGCCCCGGATTCCTTTTCTGTGAGATGCAGGCAGGCTCCCAGGGCTATTGATTTAAACAACACGTACAGCCCTTCACACAGAGCCGAGCAGTGGCAGGCCCTGAAGGAAAGGCGACTTGTGGTGGTGAGTCAGGCCCCCACACTTGAGAGCCCAAGCCCCACTCTGTTCTCTTAAAGCAGCTAGGAGACACTACTTCTGCCTTCCTTCCAGCTGCTGTTTGTGGAAGTGATGGGAGAAAGCTGAACATGGTTCCTCCCTCACTGTGTGGTGGGGAGTATTTGTTTCCTGTGGCACTGGTAACCAAACACCACATACTGGGTGGCTAAAAATAACAGAATTGTATACTCTAGAGTTCTGGCAGCTAGAAGTCTGAAATCAGGGTGTTTGACAGAGTTGGTTCCCATGGAAGACTCTAGAGAGTATCGGTTTCACGCTTCTCTCCTACCTTCCAGTGATTTCTGGCAATCTGCAACTTTCCTCAGTTTGTAGGCACATCGCTATCATCTCTGTCCCCATCGTCAGAAGGCATGCTCCTGTGTGTGTGTGCGTGCGCGCGCACACGTGCGCCTGTTTCCTCTTCTTTTAAAGACACCGTCACTGGAGGAGAGCCCTCCCCAATCCAGTATGAACTCAACTCAATTCCATTTGCAAAGACTTTTTTCAAATAAGGTCACACTCTCAGGTTTTGGGGGTTCAGACTTTAGTGTATCTTTGTGAGGACAACATTCAAACCACAACATAAACTGGCAAAGAGATAGTTACTCTGTCTGTTCAGTGTTTAGTAACCTTCAGTGTCCAGGGAACATCCTCTACACTTCACCTGGGCAAAGGTATAGCACAGAAGAGACAGCATGCCCCATAGAAAACCTGGGGTCAGGGGTGCCTGGATGGCTCACTCTGTTAAGCATCTGACTCTTGATTTCGGCTCAGATCATGATCTCAGGGTCATGAGATAAAGCCCCGCATTGGGCTGCACACCTAGCATGGAGTCTGCTTCAGATTCTATCCCTCTCCCTCTGCCCCTCCCCCCACTCATGCTCTAATTAATTCATTAACCATTTTTTTTTAATCTTAAAAAAGAAAACCTGAGATCAGTTAACCTATACTAAGCCCCATTTCAGCCAATTCCCCTTAGATCAGAGCAGTGCTTCTCAGGATCTTGAGTAAGAGATTATTTCCCTCTTTTTAGTGCCGTCCCCTGGCCATCTCTACATCTTCCTGCCTCGGTTCTCTGTCTTGACTGGCAGTATGAAAATAGAAGAACCTGTTGAAATCCCTGCTGCCTCTAGGGATAGGAAATCGCCCCCTTAAAATATGCTAACGTCCTTCCAAAGCTGCCCCATTCCAGGAGGGAGAAGTTCAAGTGGTTCACCACATGATGTCTTTATTAAAACGTACTCAAGTATCTGAATTAGCACTCTAGCTTCAGATCGGAATGGGTAAGACTTCTTGGTTTTGCTTGTCAGCACCCAAAGGTGTTGATACCCATACATCAATTATTTGATTTTCCTCTTGTCTGTAAAGCTCTTCTATGTCTGTCAGGAGAGAGAACATGGGGAAAGAAAGACACCCAGGGCATTAAAAATAACAAAATTTTTGCAAGCATAATTCAAAGTCTTCTGAATTATTTAAAAGAACAGAATCACTCTGAGAAAAGTTTTCAGGTCTGAATTGTGAGCACATGGCAAGATTCGGGGAACAAAGGCTAGGTGCCTGCAGCAGCTATGTAAATTTGATTTGGATCAGCCATGACCCAAGAGTCTAGTAACCTTTGACAAGTTGTCTTAAATGTATATGAAAATAAGGGGGCTCTCCAAATTCACTTCAGGCACTATTTGGATTGTTGTTAAAATGATTTTATCTTACAGATAATCAAAGAAACGTAAACCTCGGTGTCTATGTTACTGGCTTGAATATAACCATTCAGCCTTTCTTTGTGATTCCCAGAGGAGAATAAAAGGCAAATAGCACAAAGTTTCTTTGGAAGGAGTAGTGCACTTCTATTGCCCATCAATATCTCCCTGGATTCTTTTAAATTGCTTATGGCCTTCAAGACGAGCCATATTCAATCAAAACACTTTGACCAAATGAAGGCGCAATCAATACCAACATTTCAGCCCGGTTGGGCAACAATATCTGATCTAAAGTACAAGTGTGAAGTCAGCCTGCCAAAGATTAAAGCTGATAGATGGTATAGCTGCAGGTCAATCTTGCTTCAACGCTGAGACCGAAAGTCCAACACAAAGACCAACAGGTGTGTGAAGCCTAGTAGGGTAAAGGTCTTATCGTAGCTATAGAATGAAAAAAGAAAGTTAGAGCCAAAGCTTTGGTCGAGATGTGTTAACCATGACAGTAAGAGGTAAGAGTTAAGTTTTGGTGTTGTTCTACCAATTCTGTTCAAGCAGCTACAACAAAAATACCACAGACAAGGCAGATTATGAGAACAAGACATTTCTTTCTCACAGTTCTGGAGGCTGGGAAGTCCAAGGTCAGGGTACCGGCAGATTCAGTGTCTGGTGAGGACTCACATCCTAGTTCAGAGGCATCTTTTCATTATATCTTCTCGTGGTGGAAGGGACAGAAGTCTCTGGGATCTTTTCTAAGGGCGTTAATATCATTCATGAGGGCTCTACCCTCAAGACCTAAAGACCTCTCAAAGGCTCTACCTCCTACTACCATCTCATTGGGGTTTTAGATTTCAAAACAAGAATTTCAGAGGAGACACATTCAGTTGATAACATGTCCCAAATCTATTCCAAGAAGTTCTTAACTTAGTTTTCTCTAATGCCCCGAGATCTTTCAGACAATACAGTTTGACTAACACACCAATGTAGGCACGAATGTGGACCAGATCAGGCAAGAAAATTTTATACCAATCGAAAATATAACATCTTAGCTTTCCTTAGATCATTGGTTATATTGTTACATGTTTGTGCCCACTTGAAAGGTCCAAAGGAAGAATATCAAATCCATGTTCTGTTAGTTATACAGGAAGCCTGGCTATCAATGCTGCTATTTTCATATGATGAAACTTACAAAAAAAGAAAAAGAAAAAATAATAAAACTTCTAAAAGCACAGACTATCTTCGCTTTTAAAAATATTGTCCTAAATTAGGAGACTGGAATGGTGGCTTGTTTTTGTGGGTTTTTTTTTTTGAATGAATAATTCAGTCTTAAAACTGAATTATTTTCTGTTGAATCCTTATGCTGTACACCTGAAACAAATATTACACTGTACATCAACTAACTGAAATTTAAATTAAAACCTTAACAAAAAGAAAAAAACTGATTTGTTTTCTCTTCTAGTCTAACATATTACTGAAATTTATGGCTAAGATAGCATTGACTAAAATTTAGCTTGTAGGGAAAGAATAAAGATTTTTAGATATGTATTCTAGTAAACACTTAAAATCTAGGCACTGAGAAGTTCCTGAAGCATATACATATTATCGTTATAGTTAGGTACATGGTAGCTAATGAGGAGAACCATTCCAAGGTGAGTTTTAGATGATATCTTCATTCATCATTGCCTTCAAGCTAACGTGTGATATATGAAGATCATTTTTTCCCATTTATTTTGTTCACCATGAGAGTATTTTCCATTGTAGCCCTGAAAAGGGTGAGAGAATATCTTTTTTTGGCAGGCCTAAAATGCCAAATATTATCAGTCAAAACTTGTTGTGGTACAAGCATACAGATCACAGAAACATACTGTGTGGTCATTTTCTATTTTTATTTTCTGTATTGTAGATGGAAAATAACAGACTCCGTGGTCACCTCCCTGGCCTCCTCCCCAACAGATGTTCTGCCAGATGTTGAGAAAGCACATGGTAAGTTTATTACCTACATATGCCTCATTCTAGTGTTCAGTGTTTCCCTTTGCTTCTGACCCTGGGTCTGTCTCCGGAGCACGGGGCAAGCGGTCTGATCCCGTTTGGAGCCCATTTCAGCCAGTAAATGTTGGCGTGTCCCAGCTAGGGTTTTGTGAATTGTCATTCCAGCTGGCGCAGGTCACAGCCTTTTGCAATGAGCACTGAGTTGTTGTTGTTGTTGTTTTAAGATTTGATTTATTTATCTGACAGGGAGAGAGGGAACACAAGCAAGGGGCATGGGAGAGGGAGCTCCTCCGCTAAGCAGGGAGCCCAATGTGGGGCTCCATCCCAGGACCCTGAATCATGACCTGAGCCAAAGGCAGACACTTAACGACTGAGCCACCCAGGAGCCCCAAGGGCTGAGTTTTATTGCTGGCAAATTCAAAGCAGTGATTGATATAATAATAGCTGAAAAGAAGGTTTGCCTTTTCCCAGCCTTTGTATATTTTAGCATTTGTAAATGTTAATTTCCTTAAGTAAATTGGCAGTGGTTGGTTCTGGGTGCAGCAAGGGTGGTGAGGATTTTGTTGAATCCTTTAGGTCCTGGTAAGGAAATCCAATAAGCCTGCACTCTTCTTGTGGCTGGCAAGTGGCTTTTGTCCCACTCCGCCTGAAGAAGCAAAATTCTTCATGCTAATTTCTGCCTGGCTGCTGCCCCCAGATGAACATCGAGTTAATGAGGGATTGTATGATGACAATTATTTGTTGCAAAGGTACTAACCTGATTTGCTGGGGGAGGAGCGGGGTGGGAGTGATCCTTCCGTGCAATCAGGGGTGTATTTATCAAACACTTACAGATTGTGCCCGTGTCATTAAAGACTAATTTTCTCTTTCAGGAGGTAGAACCAGAAGTAGGTTTACTTACCATTAAGATGCAGTGGTTGTATTCAGCAAGCAGGCTCGCTGTAGTAGGGGGTCACTGAGTTTGCAGAGGGTGGCAAGGGGATTGTCCCCAAGGCCAGCAGGCATATAGCTCCCCCCGCAAGAGGATGCGACCACAGCAGCTCCGACTGGGTGACGGCTATCTCAACTCAGGCCGCCCTGGAGAGAGAGGGCCACCAGAACTCCCGATTTATGGAGTCACCTGTCACTGAGAATCCCCAGGCACAAGCAACCCACCCGTTCTTTAAGAATATATCACTACACACTAAAAACACTCTTCAGGTTCTAATATAGGATTTGCAACTAAATTTAAATCGCTGTCCTAAATTCAAGCTGCACAAACCAGCTGTATGCATGTTAGGCTCACCAGCTGCAGCTTGAGCACGGTAGTCTTCCCACTGAAGGAAAGAAGCCTGTTGCAAAGTGGTATATGAGAAAAATGCAGACCTCCAAAATTTCAGGATTCTTCTGCCAAAACATAGAGTTAACATCAGAGGCTACAGAGTCTCAGTGGGCTTTTGGAGAGTACCGGTTTCCATGGCAAGACCAATGACAGTAAGCTTTTACCCCAGTTGTTTACTCTCTCAAGTACAACTTAAAAATGGGGTCACATAGGAAAACCTGAGTGCTTTAGCTTAAGATGAGAGACTGTGGACTCTGAGAAACAAACGGAGGATTTTGGAGGGGAGGGTGGGGGGTGGTTGAGCCTGGTGGTGGGTATTAAGGAGGTCACGTATTGCATGGAGCACTGGGTATGGTGCAGAAACAATGAATCTTGGAACACTGAAAAAAATAAAATTAAATTAAGATGTTAAAAAAAAAGAGATTGCATAAGATCACTTTCTGATGAAAGCTGTGTTAATTCAGAAACTCCTATGCTATTGTACCTATGGCAGGTAACTAAGGCCTGAATTCCTTCTAGGGAGACTGAAGGAAGCAGTAGGATATCCTGGAGTGATTTCTAGAAGTGGGAGCCATGGGTTCTTCTGCTGGCCCCAAACTCATTGTGTGATCTTAGGTACATGCCTTCCAATTTCTAGGCCTAGTTTCCTGGTCTGAACAATGAGAAATTGTGTCCGGGCCCCTTAAGATGAGATTCTGCTCAAAAACTCTAGGAATACCTAATTATGCTGTAGCCTAGGAAAAAAAATGTTTGGCATTTCATTTTCAAGTCTTACATCTAGAAATAGACTTTCCAAGTTCCTGTTGCTTGTTGAATCAATTTCGCAGAGGAGCCGCCACAGTAATACAGTAGAGGGGCAGTCCCCCTCTGCAGAAAAGAGGAACTCTTACTTCTTTCAGGATATCACATTTTTTCTGTGTTTACACTGTGTTTTTCACAGGACCATTTCTTCTTCCTTTTACTCTTGAACTTTAAATTTTGTTAACAATTAGGACGCCTGGGTGTCTCAGTCAGTTGGGTATTCAACTCTTAATCTCAGCTCAGGTCTTGATCTCCGGGTTGTTAGATCAAACCCTGCTGGGCATGAAGCCTACTTAAAAATAAAAGGAAAAAATATATGTATATAAGTATTTATATATATATAACAATATATAAATATAAGTATAAAAATATATAAATAACAATATATAAATATATAGAGTTAAATATATAGGAATACATACATAACTATATATGTATGTATATGTGTGTATATATATATGTAACTATATATGTATCTATCTTTATATATTTAACAACTATGTTAGCCACCGGCCACAGCTGTGAACCAGTGTTGAGTTTGCCTGTATCAGAAAGAGTTAACACTTCTGGAGTGTCTTACTCTCTCCCATCATAAAGTTTGGATTTTAGAGGTCAATCAGAGAAAGACAATTGTCGGATGATTTCACTCACATATGGAATTTAAAAAACAAAACAGGATCATGGGGGAAGGGAGGGGAAAATAAAACAAGATGAAATCAGAGAGGGAGACAAACCATAAGAGACTCTTAGCTCCAGGGAACTCTTAACTGAGGGCTGCTGGGGGAGAGGTGGGCAGGGGGATGGGGTAACTGGGTGATGGGCATCAAGGAGGGCACGGGATGTGATGAGCCCTGAGTGTTATGTCCAACTGATGAATCACTAAACTCTACCTCTGAAAGTAATAATATGTGAAATGTTAATTAATTGAATTTAAATTTTAAAAATAAATAGATTTTGGATTTTACAACAAGGAAGTAGTAAGTAGATATTTTTAATCAGTCATAGAAGATTAACATACACACACACGTATGTATGCACGTGCATTTATGTGTATGTGTAGATATAAAAGCCATGCTAATTTTCCTCAGAAGTTAAACCAAATTAGCATGCTCCTTTTAAATAATGCTCTAAAAATATCTGTCAGACACAGCATATCCTATGTATATGACAGAAGTGTCAATGGGAAAAGGTCCAAAACCACAAGATGCCATCCTGACATCAATACTTGAAGCACTGTTCTTAATTCTCTACCTGTTTCATTTCAGACCCCAGTAAACTAGCCTTACTGGTCTTACAATTGTAAAATGATTTGGACTGAGTTTCCTAGGAGATTTCGTCTTGCGAAGGCTCCCCACGGTCTCCACGGTATTATGAAAGTCTCACATTTAAGAAGGCTGCTGTAAGCAAGTGTAGATTTGGACAACTAGGGATTCTCTTTCCCCAACCTGACATGACTGCAGACAGTTTCTAGGGGTGTGTGTGTGTGTGTGTGTGTGCGCGCGCACCCCCCTTCTTTTAGTTTAAGCAAACAAAAAAGCAGTACATGCCAACTATTTATTTACAATTCCGGCATACCTAAATAAGAATCAATAAAAATATTTTAACCTGTTTTCTCACAGGAGCTGTAATACCAACCTTCGAGTTGTAATCAGCATCTGCCACAAGTCACATTTCTTCTTAATTTGAGTTGAAATTGACTCACATGCCTATAAAATGGAACCGTTTTTAACAGCTGTAGTAGTATCATGTGTGCGACCTACGAATGTTTATGTATTCTTTGTCTATGCTAGACACTTTGCTGAGCACTCAATACTGGAAAACCAAAAACCTAAGTAAATAAACAAATACGTAAATACTAAAGGCTGTCACAGACCCTCTCACAGACACTAGCTTCACCTATGTCTTCCTTCTTTGCCGTCTCTTCAGAAACAGATCCTAGAATGTGTAGAATGTAAACAATTTGTAAGCCTTTAACCATATTTTCTCTTTGTGCCAGGCCACTTTAAAACTATGCAGACCATGTCCCTGTGGGTAAATAAGGTCAAAATTTAAAAGCAGGATTCCAATGTGCAAACAAAGAAGCTTCATTTTCTTTAATTGAGCCTATCTTGCTCTTGAACTCCAAGGAGCTTCATTTCTGTCAGTTAAAAAGTGACAAATTCCTCTAACAGGCTGTGCAGAAAGGGATTTGCGGCAGCAGGCCCGAGGCTGCTATCTTTAGAAGGGCCCGTTTGCAAGTCAGGTCCTCAGCTGACATCTGGGAATTTGGATTTGGGGAGGGTTCCTGCCACCCCCCGGAACTGATAAGAATGACTCTGTGCCCAAATGTCTTATGCAAACAATACGGTTTAGGCCAAACCCCTGCTTTCCTTTAGGGAGTCTGAAATTTTGGGACCTGCCAGGCAGAGGGAGTCTAGGGGACCAACCCACAGTGAAACCTCTGGGCTGAACCTCTGGCACTGGGTCTCTAGTGAAATTTCCTGGTTGACAACATTGCCCAGGTACTGGGTCCACTCACTGCTGGAGGAAGGAAGCATAGCCTATGTGAGGGGATGGGGAGAGGACCCTGGGAAGCTTAATGGGGGGTCTGTTTTCCCCACCTTTTGCCTCATGTCCTTTTTCCCTCTATAGTCAGACTTCCGCTGACTTCTGCCTGTCCTCCTAGTGAATCACCAGACCAGCAAGTGGTCCGGGAACCCCAACACACATGTGATCAGTGTCCAATGCACCAAGCACTTCTTCTAGCTGCAGAGGGCATATAGGCAAGAAAAACGAAAATAACTGACCCATGGAGCTTGCATTCTTTTTGGAGTATTTTCACAAAAATACACAAGCAAATTATATCATGTGTCAATGGTAAGAAGTGCTCTGGAGAACAACAGAGCAGGAAAGGAGTATAGAATGTCGGGTTCGGGGCTTGCCATTTTGAATAGGGGAGTCACGGAAGGCTTTGAGGGAGAGCTGAAGGTCAAAAGGAAGTGAGTCATGGAAAAATCCAAGGGCGGAGCTCTCTAAGCAGAGGGAACAGCCAGTGCCAAAGCCCTGAGGTGCAAGAGTGGTTGGTTCAGGAACAGCAAGGAGGCCCGTGTGGCTGCAAGACAGTGAACATTGATCTAGAGGAGATGGGTCAGAGAACACTGGGGACTGCCAGCTTCTGACTTTTAGTCTGAGGGAGACAGGAAGCCATTCAAAGGTTATGAGCAGAAGAGTGACACCGAAAGATTTGTTTTGAAAAGCATGACCATGACCATGTATGGAGGTTACAGGGCAGAGCAGCACAAACAGAGGCAGGGAAGATGGTAAGAAGACCGCTGAGGTCTTGCAGGCGGACTAGATGCGAGAGTGGGCAAAAGAGACAGTGATGATTCCAGGGCTTTTCTCCCCCGCTGCCCTTGATGAAGCTGCCATTCACTGAGATGGGGAAACTGAAGGAGGTTTGGTGGGGGAATAGGAGTACATGGGAATCCAGAGTTTTGCTTTTGGATGCATTAAATTGGAGATGCCTAACAGTCTAGTGAAGACGTACAGTTATTATTTCCGTTGTCAAGGTGAGGGAACAGGCAGAGAGAGAGGTTAAGGGACGTGTTCAAGGTCACACTCGCCATCAGCAAAACTAAAATTACTCAACCTTGATCCAAAAATAGACACATTTTAATAATAAATGTATAAGCATTAATTAAGTAATAGTGATAAACTGTAACAAATATACTATTATAAAAAGCAAATATTGTTGCCATTAATAAGCTTATTAATCAGTTTATCAGTATGTGCTTGGTTAGCTAAGTAGCCTATCAAAGTCTAATTTTCCCCCGAGAATTGTCTATTGAGAACAGAGATCCCGGGACTGCCCACTGTTATTTGATACTGCCATGAAGCCCAGGTTCAATGAATAATAACGTAGTGATACAATAAAGAGAACAGAGGGGAAAAAAGACAGAAGAGATTTATTTAAAAACCTCAGAAGGCTTCCACACTACAAGAATGCATATGCAGTGTTGTCTGTATTTGCAAAATGTTGGAGACATCCGACATGCCCAGCTAGGAAGGTGGTGAAGTGAACTATGGTATGTCTACGCAATGGAGAATGACATTGTGCAAACAGAAATGGAGAAGGCCTTTTTGAGCGGATCAAGAGTGATTACCAGGATATGCTGTTTAGTAAAAAATCAAAGTCTAAAACAATGTTCTATAGTATGCTACTTCTTATGTAAGAAAGAAGAAAAAGAAAGGAAATGTAAGAACTTGCTTGATTTACAAAGATAACACAGGAAAGATATACCAGAAAATGAATAATATCAGGAAAAGCCCTAAAAAGGAAAACACAATGGAATCCATCTGCATTTGAAATGAATAGCAAACCACCCTGGGGGTGGGGGGAGGAAGGGGGAGAGACAACTCAAGTAACTTTTGAACACAGTGTTTCAATTATACACTCACTAGAAATAAAAATTCTAAACCAATGTTGAATTCTCGGTCGTAGGTTTGCTTTTGCAATGGAATTGTAACCGAGCCAAGGGGAACAGCCAAACATGGCAGCGCCGGTCTTTTGCAAAGAAAAAGATACATTACTGCGCCCCAAACAAAGTGAGGAGAGAAAACTTCTCAAATCCACCTCCCCTAAGGGTTGGGGCTGGATGTTATTTAAGGGTAAAGGGTCTTGATAACACTGAGTAGGTAAGTAGAATGGAACATGCTGATTGGATGTCGAGAAAAGGGAGGGGGCCCTCCTTTCTGAGCATGCCCACTCAGGAATCATGAGACACGTTCACTAACTGGCTGCGTGGGCATGACTAGGGGAGTGGTTCTTGGAGCCACTAGGGGAGTGTTGTCACCGAGGTTACTTGGGTTTACTCTTGGTCCCTTTTGCTCAACTGCAAGAATTCTTCCTGGTTTGCTTCAGTCTCTGCTAGCCTTATTGGTGGTGGGTCAACGTATGCGAAACAGACTTATAAATCCATCAGGTTATCCAGAGTTTCCTTAAGGGGAGCAGTTCAACGTTTGTTAAGTTAGTGTGTCAGTTTCAGAATGGCTCAGCCATGCTTCCAACAAACTCTAGGATTGAACCTAGATTGATTGTGGATGCCAGGTTTCCCATTATCAGAAATGAGTGTTACAAATAAGGGAAGGAAATTATAGACTGAAATTTGTGGTGCTGGGTTAAAATCGAAAGTTATCACTATAAACTCCTGGGTTTTCAGATAGGTAGGTAGAGAGATACATGGAAGGAAGGACGGACGGATGGATGGATGACAGACAGACCTGTAGATAGGGATAAGCATGTCTGTGGATTTGTCATGAACACTCCATGCTGCCCAGGTTCTTCTTAGGACTGTGGGATTTATTACCAGAAATGCAGGGGATGTTGTTGACTAGCAGCTCTTCAGAATTGTCTGACTTCGTGACCCCTTCTCTGGTCAGACTGTGCCCTGTGAATCATGGATGGAGGGATCTGAAGGCCTGAAATTCACTCCAGCTCATAACCATTCAGAAGGACCATCCAGCATGGTCCACCCCATGCTCCCTCCCCCATGGGGGTCAGCGAAGGCCTTGTAGATACCACATCAGAACCCATCTTCTCCCTTTGCCCAATCCTACTTCCTTCACCCTTCAGAGGAGTTCCTCCTTAGAGTACTCCCTGTTACGGTTTCTGCTCCTAATGTCTGTCTCAGGCTTTGACTCCTAGGGAAGTCAATCTGCAACACACACACACACACACACACACACACACACTTCCTAGCTGTGTCTACTGAGAGGGTCAAGAAGCAGTGAGTATACCTTGTGCCCAAATATTTCTAGATGTTACTCTTCACCAAAAGGAACAAGAAGAAATGGCTGATTCCTCGGTTGGAAAAGAAAATAAAAGATGAGCCTGAGGGGGCACCTGGGTGGCTCGGTCTACTGAGTGACTGACTCTTGATTTCAGTTCAGGTTGTGATCTCAGGGTGGTGAGATCCAGCCCCACATCGGTTTCTGCGCTGGGTGTGGAATCAGCCTGAGACTCTCTCTCTCTCTGCCCCTCCCCCCATGTTCAATAAATAAATAAATAAAAGTCTGTAAAAATAGAAAAAGATGAGCTTGAAATATCAGAAAGAAGAGTTTGTTCAAAGAAGGATGAGGCCACATCAAAAGACACGTGAAACAGCTTGAGGGTTTGTCACTGGCCAAATCTGACATCATTTTAACCTCAAAATAAATAATATGAATAATAAATTATGACCCACTGAATAAAATAGGAATCTACGAGTCTCCACAGTCACAAGAAATAAATGAGTAAATAAATGAATGAATGAGAAAGAAAAGCTCTTCACTGTAGTAAAATACCAACAAATAAATGTAGACAAAATGGTGGAATGAGAAGAATGACCATTTGACAAAGGGCAGAGGGGTTGATTGCAGCAAGAATCATTAATAGATGCTAAAAATTATTGGGTGATAGTGGTGAGGAATAGGATACCTACGCAATCTTGTAATATCCTTACACAGGATAGTTATTGATTACGAGGGGGGAATAGTAGCTTTACCAAGGGACACTGGGTAGGCGCCACCTTACCCAAGTGACCCATGTGAATTTCACCCATCGCGGAACAAATTGACATCCCGCTGTCTGATAGCAGGCACTGAGAACACAACATCATTTTGATCAGATTCCAAAAACGCACAACCTCAGCCTAATCTGGAGAAACATTAGACACGCCTCGGTTGAGAGACTTTCTGCAGAATGACTGGTCTGAACTTGTCAACAATATCAAGGTCATAGAACACAAAGAGTGAGGAACTACTCCAGATTAAAGGAAAACCTGCCGTAGTTTGGCAATATGTAATCCCAGAGTGTGCCCGGACTGGATTCTTTTCTCCCATGCTATCTTAGTTTTGCTATACTGGACATGATGGGGATATTTGGCAAAGTTGGAATAAGGGGCGTTGATTAGGTAACAGAATTTAATGACTTCATTTCCTGATTTGAATGAGTTCTACTGTGGTTATTTAAGACCATGCCCTTGTTCTTAGGAAATACATAGTGAGGTGCTGAGGATAAGGGGGAATCATGGCTGCAATCTATTCTCAAACAGTACAGAAAAATATTACACACACGGAGAGACTAATGAAGCAAATACAGTAAAATGCTGATGGTTGGGTAACTTGGCTGAAGGGCAAACACAACACTTTCTCAAGAAGGAGCTCTTTGTACTAGTCTTGCAACTTTCTTCGTTTCCGAAATTATTTCAGACTACAATATAAAAACCAGGGGGCAACTCTTGAACATCCTACTTGATAGTCTACAAAGTTGAAGATATTGATCAGTGGGAAGATGAAGTGCTTGACCCAAAACGTTTAAAAGTTTGACCATATATGTTCATTTAGATGACATATCTAAATGAGCTGACTCAGAAAATCAAATTAGTATGCTGGACCAAATTTTCAGTATGCCACTGTTGTACAAAGATGCCATTTCAGATTGCATGGTCTATAGTATATGGTACAATGCCAGAAATATTTTCAAATATTGTCATTGGCAAAATGGAAGATAATTATACATATCAACCAAATTATTACAACTGAAGTGACTTGCTATAGTTTTGGGATTATTAATGTGTCTTCAATGTTACTGTAGAGACAATTTAAAACTTTTATTTCTATGAATTATTTTACTTTAATATGAAAAAGAAATGCAGAAATAATCTTTATTTACATTCCCATGCAATCACTACACAGATTTTTAAGATAAGTAATGAATTTAATAATTCTTTTAAAGAAGAGAAGGAAATATCATTGAAATGAGTATATAGTCATAATCTGCATGATTTATGCAATTATTGTAACTAACACTACTTTGTATGTGTCAAGTTCATGCTTGCAAATATGTAACTTTGCTTTCCCTTAAGTCTGCATTGATAGTTTTATTTTTCCATTAGACATAATTACATCAACCTGGTATACATTACCATACTCAAGGCACTAAGTTTAGCAAGAAGTCCTATTAATATCTTGTATCTCCTGATAGGATGGGATGAGAATGGCACTTCCCCTCTGTGCACCGACAAACTTACACTGAAGGACTTTTGACAAAATAGCCAACAGTACTCTTCAAAACCTTCCAGGTCATGAAAAGTGAAAGGAGTCAGAAAAACCGTCCCAGATTAAGGGAAACTCACGATACATGACAGCTAAGTTTAATGTGGCATCATGAAGGGGATCCTGGCAGAGAAAAAAAAAATACTAGTGGAAAAAACTGTTGAAATGTATCAATAGCAAAATGTTTATTGTTTCATTAATAGAAATGTGCTGTCAGTTTCTTAGTTTTGACAAATGTACCACGCTATCATTAGGGGAAATGAGTAAAGGGTATATGGAAACTCTCTGTACTATCTTTGCAAATTATTCTAAAATAATTTGAACATCTATTAACTCAAAGAGTACTTAATGCACCCCTGCTATTTGTCGAATAGATCTGAAAGGACTAATTGAGCCTGCTGAATACATTATGAAACAATGAGAATTCAGATTATATTCGCCCAGATGACATCCCATTCTCTACATTCTAGACCAGAGGAGAAAAATTTCTGCAAGCTTTGGTTGAAGGTGGAGGAAACCAGATAATGAAACTACAGATGTAAAATAACAATCAGTAATGATTCTATTCACTAAGAGTTTTAAAGAATATCAACTATTCAGAGTTGAATTGATGGCCCAGAAAATAACCTCTGATAGAGGAAAAAACGCCATGTTATTAGATTCTTTTTCACAAAGAGAGGAGAAACTCTTTTTTTTTTTAAAAAACCACACATAAAGATCACAAAGATAAAATAGTTTGCTTCCTTGCGTCTGTATAACTTCAGATTGTATGTCAGCCTGTCCTTTAGAAAGCCTGTATAATGGAGAGGAGAAGGGAGTTGAGGGAAATTGGGGGGGAGATGAACCATGAGAGACTATGGACTCTGAAAAACAACCTGAGGGTTTTGAAGGGGTGGGGGGTGGGAGGTTGGGGGAGCCAGGTGGTGGGTATTGTGGAGGGCACGCATTGCATGGAGCACTGGGTGTGGTGCAAAAACTATGAATTCTGTTACGCTGAAA
>PISX010004553.1:0-99843 GCA_004024625.1 Mellivora capensis
AGGACCAAGAAGGACCTTGGAAAGAGGTCTCAAACCTAAGATTCATGGAAACCCCGTGCCATCCCTTGCAACAGTCTATTTTAAAAGTACTTCACTTTGAGCTGTTGGCTGGGAGTGGGGAGGGGTATGGGATGGAGAGGTACTCAGCAGCTAATGTGTCCCTTTCAGCCACCAATCTGAAGTGTCCTGGTCATGCCCAGCTGAACAGACTGTGGGATGGCAGACAGCTCAGCGCCCCGTGGAGGTCCAACATAAAGGCTGGGGAATTGTAGCTTTCAAAACCACAAGCACCGAATTTCAACCGCTAAGATTGGAAAAAAAAAAAAATCAAGCACAGAGGAAAGAAAACATCTTTATTTATTTCCTAAACTCTCTCTTTCAAAATAATTTCGCCTTCTCTTCCTGTGTTGGCAGCAGTGGTAAAAGGACATCAAAGAAAGGATTTGGTAAGGCTCCTAATAGAAGTAAGAATTTTCCACACACGTGTCAGCTGAAAAAAAAAGCCAACCTGAAATTAGATTAGTCACTGTTTTATTGGTTGTCTTACTGGGGAGATGGTATTTCAGATTGCTCTGGAGGAACTGCTCCGAAACTTGTCAGTTGGAAAGGGGATTATAGCAAGAAGGGGGAGGGGCATACACGCTTGTGAGAGGTCCTACGATTGGCTGTCTCAAGGTATAATGCATTTGGCTGTAAAAATTAAGACTGATTTCCATAGACACATAAAATGCCCTTAGTGATCTCCGTACACCATATCTCCATCACATCGGATCGTTCAAAAACATTGCCGGCCTATGCCCTCACTTCACTGTTTTCCTGTCCCTCTTTTTGGGTTTCTTCCACTTGAGATGGGCCCCGGGGGCCACTGTCCGTCACCTCCTGCAGTTGTAGGCACACTCAGTGTGGTGGCTGGCTGGCGTGGGGAGTGAAGATGTTATAATTCCCACTCCGCATCTGGAATTTTCTAAACTCCGAAAGTAGATGGAAAGCAGGTTCGATCCATCTGGCTACACCACTGGAACCGCAGATAGTGTGAGAAGGTACAGAACTGAAGCCCTCCAAAGCCCTGTGTGAGTTCGGGGTTGGGGGGGTGGTCCGGGGTCGGCGGGGTGGGAAAGGGAGAGGTAAGCATCCGTCCCAAAACTGTCCTTGGTTCGCGTTGTCAACAAATCAAGGTTGCTACATAGGAATATCTTGTTGGGTCATACCCTTTGCGGCACTGTCCCTCCGTGTCACAAGGGTGGTGAGAGAACTGAAGTTACCTAAAGAGCATCTTGACGTTACGATGACGTCACAGAGCCCTGTTTAGTGCCCAGTCAGCCCTGCCAGCAGGTGGGGCATGCAGGTTGCCCCCCGCTGCCGTGGCCATAGGGAGGGCCTTTCCTTTCTCTTAGTCCCTGTTTCCTTACCTGTTAAAATGGGAGCGACAACCCCTCCTTAAAAAGGTTTTCTGGCTATTAACTAAGAAGATATATCATTGAGCATGCAGATGTGAGCTCCTGTCTCCTCTCCTCCTCCCCTTTTTCGGTGCAGTCCCTTCCATCCCCTTCTCCTCCTAGAAACACACTCTTTAACCTCTGAGCTCAGAAAATATTGTTTTGTCGATTTAACAGAGATCAACTGAACCCCAACCACGAGGCCATCAGTACAATTCCTTGCATATAATTTTCATGGGCTTTTCTAGAAGTCTCAGAATTCATAAGTAAACAATTGAGATTCGGGGTGCTTGCCGCAACAGTCTAAAAATGAAGCCCTGAGAATAATGGCTCATTGTCCTCATTATTCTAGGACTTTTGCAGAATCTTTTTATCCCATCTCTTGTTATAGAGCGTCAAATGGTAGTTACCTTTCTCTCGGCCTCCTTTTGCCTCCCCACATTATCAGCCTTGACAACAGCACCTGTTACAAGATGGGTGGGCGCCCTTACTCAAGGGCGTAAGTTGAAAACAAAATCACTAACACAATTCACAAGCTTTGACAGACTGACTTTCAGAGACCAAATGGGAGATGCTCTGGTTATTTGTGCAAATGACAGGTCTGCCCATCCTCCCTAAAAGCTGCAGCATTAAAAAAAAAAAAAATACACGCAGCCGACTGGAGGGGCTATTCACAGCCCCGGAGGGTTTATGGGCCGCTTTCAGCACAGTGGGAGACATTGGAGAGAAAGAACAAGGGAGAAGGAGGAACGAGGGAGCAGGAAAAGCGCCAGAACTGGAAGAACACCCCGAATTTAGAGGGCAGGAAGAGGAAGACGGGCCAGCAAAGGAAACCAAGAGCTAATGGGGAGAGAAGCAGATGAACCGCAGAGATGATTTCAAGGAGACAGAGGAATTGGGGAAAATGAAGGCGCTTTTGACAGCATCTGCTAGTAGGGATGCCCAGCATTTCCTGCCATTGCTGGACTCTCTTCTCACGCATCTGCTACCTGGCTTGCCACAGCTGATGAGCTGGAGAATACTACTATGCTCCTATTATGGATAACGAAGCCGGGGTTGTGGGCAGACTGGTCAGTCTGCAAGAGCCCGCCACGGTGGGTGGCAGACGGTCAGATTCTGGTCTAGACCCCATGGCTCACCAGCCATTCTCTGTCTCCAGTTAGCAAGATGCAGGCTTATACCCCAGATGCTGGGGCACCAGAGTGTGGACATTTCTGCTGAATGTATCTCTGCTGACAGCTGGTTCCCTGGGAAGCAGATCCAGAAACAGAGATTTGTACAAGATAGTTTACTGGAGCAGAAGCCCCAGACCACACCTAGGGAAGACGGAAGGCTACGACATAAAGGTTTCCTCCCCAGTTTCGTAGAAACCCAATACTCCATCCAGAAGGAACAAGGTGAAGCTGCCAGGGCCGCCGTGAATTCACACCGGACACACTCACTCCAGCCCCTGGGAAACACCAGGTCTTGGCCACACAACCTTATCCTTTGGAGGTTTGCATCTCTGAAAACAACTACTTCCTCACTGTCTGTGTCCCTTCCTGCCTTGTCAGGCAGAACCTAGAAAGGGGGCTGGGGGCCTGGAAGTTCCTAGAGTCAACCCCCTGTGACATTCCCAAGCACAGGAAAGCTGGTCAGACAAACATAGCCAGAAAGAGAGAGAAGAGACCACCCAGGAGAGAATAGTGACCTCAGCAAATGTAAGAGGCCATGATGTTTTCTCTGGTGGGAATGGCAACAGGCAGAAAGCCCGAGGGTTTCTCACTGAAAAAAAAAAAAACACAAAAACCCCTCTCCAGGCTGTGATCTGCGGTTTGTTGGAGACTATAAACAAGCACAGAGGGTAAAGGCACTCCTAATCCATGAAAGACATTATATTCCCATCACCTAGCCAGAGATGCAAGGAATTCCACCCTTGTCCCCAAGATCAGATTGCTTTTCAGGAGGGTGGGGCTGCGAGGGGAAGGAGGATTTAGGGAAGCAGATGGGGCCTGTCTAGGGAGGAGGAGGGACAAGAGAAAACTATTATTTGGTGAGCGTTCAGTATGGTGCTAGATACTCAAGCTTTAGCTCATTTCATCTTCAATAGAACCCTGAGAGAGGGTATTGGTATTATCCCTGTTTCTCAGATTAGGAAACTGAGAGGCAAAAAGGTTAACATTTTCCCAAGTTTATCACATTTGGACTGGGGTTTCTCCGCTTCCCACCACCACTACAGTGCCTCCAGTCAATAACCTTAGCATGCCTAGGACAGCCTCTCGCCACTTTCTTAACTCCTCCATGTCCCACTGCAGACCCAGCCAGTCCTGCTCCCAGCAGGAGGCAGCGGCGGCGTCCACTCCCACAGCTCAGTGTCCAGTGGCACGTGACTCCCAACCGCACGGATCCCCCTCCTGCCCAATTCCAGCCACCTGGACCATCCACCTCCCCTGGGGTGTCAGGGTTCCCCCAGCTGCTAAGGTCCTCAGCAACTCAGTGAGCTCCATGACCATGAACCTGGAATGGAAAACTCCAGTGAGCACTCTGGCACCCCTGAGTACACCCCGTCATCAAGCTTCTGGAAGTCTGACACATTGCTCTCCTGTGTTGTTGATAAAAGACCTTGGTTCTAACTCTATCCTGGATCATTTATCAGATGCGTAATCTTGGGTAAATGATGGGACCTCTCTGAGCTTCTAACACCATCATCGGTAGCCGGGGGGAAGGATACTTCCCCTGCAAGCCTTACACACGGCAGTTGTCCCTCAGCAGGAGACAGAGACACTGCAGTGGCACGTGGCATCCTGGCAGGGCGTTGAAGAACACGGCATCACACGCGAGAATGTTCCTCTCTCCCAGTCATTCCAGCTGAGACCAGAGAACCACCTGTTGGGCTCCAGGATATCTTCATGGCTTCTCTGACACCTGCTAGTCTCCCTTTTGAACAGAGAGCAGACCTTGCATCAAGAGCATCATCCGGCTGGACCTTGGCAATACTGCTTTGGTTTTTTTGTTTGTTTGTTTTGTTTTGTATTTAAGTTCCTGGCCACCTTCTATTTATGGTAAATGATGCTGGTTTTCTATTTGCCATGGTGGCAACAACTTTATTATTTTGTTTAATTCACTTACTTAAGTGATAATGTGAATCGATTTTAAGGACAGTTAAATAAGACAGTGATATAGGTGGTATACAGAAAATGGTAAAAATCATGAAGACAGAACACAAATGATTGCATTTTGGAGAACACTGTTGAAGAGAATAGAGGATGCTGCCAATTTCCTAGCATAAGCCCCCCGCCCCGTATGGTGGGTACTCAATAGATACTAGCTATCATATTGTAATTTTTAAAATTATTATTAGCCCTGGTTTTAATTGCACAGCTCACTGCCAAAGTATCCGGGAGCCCCAGTTGCTTTTTTGCAGTGCTCTGGTAGGGACACTGCAGCCTTTCTAATAAAGGAGGAGAGGGAGAAGAGGCAACAGCTTATAAAGATCCGGATACATAGCTCCATTCTATCACTTGCTAGGTGTACAACCTTATTTAAGTCAAGCACCCTGGCCAAGTTCAAACTCTCCACGATAGTAGCTACCCCTTCCTAAGCCTTTATTATACACCAGGGCACTGGCTTTCCGTCAACCATCCTGCTTAAATCTCACAGCATTCCTATGGAGGGGGGATGACTATGTTCATTTTTCAGATAGGGAAATGAAGCTCAGAGAGGTCGCTTGAGGTCACACAGCTTGTGAGTGGCAATGCCAGCGTTCAGACCCAGGTCTTTCGAACCCACGCCCACCCCCAGAGTTGGGATGGGGATTAAAAGATGTCATAGGGAGGATGGGCCTTTGGCATGACAGACATTTGACAAACAGCTGTACCTCAACCCATTTAACTGGGTTAGATCCTGGCCCAGGTGTCAAAAGGATGTTATTTTCTCAAACTGGGTTCAAGAGGTGCATGGGAGGAAAACAGGAGGAAGCAGCTGCAGCTCAGGGAGAAATCTGCCAGCATCCGAACATCCGGCTTCCAGCATCAGTAGCTGGGCTGGAACGTGTACTTCCCTGGCGCTCTGCCTTGGAGAAAGACAGCTAATGAGGATGAGCAAGGATGGGTGCACAGCACACATCTGCTCCTGCCAACCACGTTCGCACTTGGAATGCTCAGGGCTGACGAAGAGAGCACTGCGGGGAGGAATTACCCCCATCCACTGCCGATCAGGGACCGACTCAGAAAATACAGACTGCACAGGGCCAGGGGCCAGGGCGGGGACTACGGTCAGAGCCCCACTCCCCAAAGAGCCAGGACAGGCGGAAACATGGTGGGATTAAGAGGGGAGGTGGTGCCATTCACCATTGTCTGCACTTAAGAAAGCACCTGCTGAAACAGAGAAGGGCACTGCTTCCAGTGAAAGGCCAGGCTCGGCCTGCTGGTCCCACGAGTCAGGTGTCTGCCCTGTATAATTCATGACATCGTTATTATATTCAATTTTCACAAAAACGAAGCTCCGAAGGGAAGAAAGAATGGAGTTCATGGGGGGTCTGCGCCCAACAAAAGTAGACAGGACGTTGAAATGGGTGTGGGAGGCCAGGAAGATGGGGGCAGCAAGCTAAAGTTTCTTTCCGCCGTGCCAGGGAGAGAAGACAGGAGCCTCTTTTGCAAGAGCAGGAAAGGAAGGAGAATCGGCTGACAGCAGGCTGCGTGTCAGAGAGACAGGGAAACAGACACCTCCGCAGAAGCATTCAGGAAATGGCTCCATTAATTTTGAAGGGCATGAGCTGATAAATGTTGACTGTACTGGTGTGTGTGTGTGTATTATGCAGATGAACCCAAAGGGGACAGATAATGCTTCAGGGTCGCTGCCTGTCATATTCTAGTACCTTGCATTTTGAAAAGGGTTAAGGATGGCTGACTTAATCCTTAAAATACCTGAGTGGGAGTCAACGGTTTTAGACACCATTATTTCAGATCTGACTCATTGTGGGCAACATTAATTTCCTATTTACAGAAGCCGCTTTCCAGCACATGATAGATCATATTTATTCAATTTACCACCTACATACCTGTCAGGTATTCCTGATGTCCAAAGGCTTTACAAATACTAGTCTTCCCCACACATTTGAAAAAGCTATGCTCTTTCAATTACAGTCTGAAAATGTTCGTATCAATCACATTAAATGAATAGATGGGCCATGAATTGTTAAAAAGACTTACGAGTCCCAGGGAGGGGGCGGGGGGAACCCTGTATCAAAGTAGGTCAATCCATCAGATGGCAATCTTTCCAGGAGAGCTTCCCACACCAGCCCATCCCCCTCTCAGCCAAGGTCACCACAAAACAATTCATCACCCTTGTTCACAAACATGTGTTTAATGCTCCTGTGATTCTATGGAGTTTTCAGGAAGTCGAGAGCTCAGGGACCTAGCCAGCTCTCAAGAGATGACATCAGAAGATGGAAAATGGCTTAGAAAATTTGCATCTGTTTCACATAGAAGACTGTGCAGCAGAAGAAATGCCTACAGGCAGAAAGTAAAAACACTTTATACAGATTCCTTTTGGCTCTCCTCAAGCTCCTCCTCCTCAAATTGGACGAGTATGGACTATAGCTTTTCTTGTGTAGCCAGTCCTTGTTAAAAAGTTCGCCAGAGCTACATTACAGTTTGTACTAATGTGCCTCTTGGTACTACTACAAAATGGAGTGGGTTTTTTTGTTTTGTTTTGTTTTTTTTGTTTTGGGGTTTTTTTTGACAAGTGCACATTGAGAGGATACGAGATAAATTGAAGACACAGTTTACACATCTGCCATGGGCCTTGTGTCTTATTAAGAAGACATTTACAGTAGCCTGCTATCCAACCCCCACCTTTTATTCTTCCTTTATTGTTGTTGTGATGTTATTTGTGCAATAAATAAAAATGATGAGAAAACTTAAAAAAAGAATCTGGTCTTTTTTAACCCAACTTTTAAAAAGTTTACTTGAACTTTTTATTTGAAAAAGAGAGCGGGGGAGAGGAGTAGAGGGAGAGAATCTTAAACAGACTCCCTGCTGAGTGGGGAGCACCACATGGGGTTTGATCCCACCACCCTGAGATCATGACCTGAGCTGAAACCAAGAGTCGGATGCTTAACCAACTGAGCCATCCGGGCTCCCCCAACCCAATTTTTATGACAACTCATCCAGAAAGAATGAAATTCCCATGAACCTAGACAGGTTAACAATCCTGTGAAATTCTCAACCTCTCCCTCCAAACATACTGCTGCAACAGCTTCCAAAATGAAATGTGTCTTCTGTTTGAAGGGCAGCAGGTGACCAATTTGTGGGTAAGGAGATAGGTGGGCTCCTAGGCACCTTGCATCCCTCCCAACTCCTTCCTCCCCCTCTGATTTATCTCCCTGGAGACAATCCAGCAGATCTATGGTGATCTCTGGCAAATGGAGAGTTGTAAGAGGCACTCAGGTGGTTGCAAAGAACTGAGAGACAGAGATGCGCGCTTGCAGGCCACTGCAGAAATCGAAGAATGGACCACCTCAGCAGGGCACTGCTCCCTGCTTCCTTCTATTCTGTATATTGCCAGACTGACCCTCTTTCCTGTTATGGACATTCACTGGTCTGGGGCCCCAGTCTCCAAGTACTTTGCAACAATTCTCTTTTCATTTGGAAATTCACTCCTCCGGGGAGTCTCCTTCACTGTGGTTTGATCGGGGAGGACTCCACCCTGAACTGGGGAAGCAGGGCTGTGAATTTGAATTACATGGGCCTCAGCCACCTGGCACATTGCTTCCCTCTGGTAACAAATGCTGGACCTGCGAGGGGCACCTAAACCAAACCAGACTGTCCCAGTCATCTAGATTCAATTCCAGGATTGCTATTAGAGCCACCAGGAAAGTTGATGATCCCTTCTTCTTGGACTTCAGTCTGGAAAGATGTGATCCTGGAACTGCTGCAACCATTTTATCACCATGAGGGGGATCCTACCAGAGAAAGGAGCCTACTCAAAGGATGCTGAGGGCAGAGGGTTCAGAAAGAAACCAGTTATGCTGTTTGAGCTTTTCGACTGGGCTATGCCTAAAGTAAGGTCTATTCCTGGACTTCCCAGTTGGTGTAAGCGAATAAATTCCCTTTTATTTAAGCCTATTTGGAATGGGTTTCTCTCACTAGCAACTGAGAGTCCCAATGGTTTGCCACTGATTTGCAAATGTTACCACTCATGCTCAAAAAATATCAATGCTTTCCTACTGTCTACAGAACAAAGTTTAAATTCCTTAGTTTAAGCACCCAAGGACATCCACAAGATGGCCTTGACTTGCTTCCCAACCTGTATTTTGAATTGCTTCTTTATATGAAACTCTCCTTCTGTCAACTGGCACACTCTTTGTCACTGGAATATTCAAAGCCCACAGACACCTTTGAATCTTGTTTCCCCTCAGAAATAACTCAAGTCTCAGCCACCTGAGGCCCCAGTGATCTCTTCTGCCTCTGAATTCTCACCACATTCATTGTTTTTGAGATTTTCTTTGATACCTGACATCTTACTGTTCATTCTTTCACCCATTATTTAATGGGCTTCCATGTATTCTAGGCATAGGGCTGGGTGCTCAGGAGATGTGATATCTGTTCCCAAGAAGCTTATGGACTAGTGGGAAAATCAGTGACCAAATATTGATGCAAAGAGTACTATATAATTACAATTAAGATGAATAGTACCCCCTAAGAAAGGTCTGGGTTCCACAAGAAGGTATAATAAGGGAACCTATCCAACTAGTGGGGGGCTGAGAAGATTTCCCTGAAAAAGTGAACACTGGTGCACAAAGAGAGCTAGCTCCGTGTGTCTGGAAGGAGGCAACTGGGTGAGCAGTGGTAGGAGATGCAGTCAAAGAAGTCAGTGGGGGCAATGTGTATGGGCTGTTAGGGGGCTGGGAATGACTCAGAAACTTAACCTACCAGCAAAGCCGTTGGAGGATTGTCAGTGGGAAAGTGACCTGACCAGCTCTGTGCCAAAAAGAGGCAGCACATGGAAAATGGATTGGAGGGGATGGTTGAGAGGCAGCTGTTATGATGGTACACGAGCTGTTATGATGGTGACTCAAATGTTGATGGTATCTGCGGAGCTGGAGAGAATTGCACGGTCCAGTTACCTTTTGAAGGCAGAATCTGTATGACTTCGTGATTTGTTGGATGCAGGCAGAGGGATGCGAGGTACAGGGGACTGCAAGGAAGATGTGGGACACTGGAAGCAGAACAGGTTCGGAGGAAAAGGAGGCTTGTTTCAGATAAGTTTAATTTGAAGTAGTTGCGGGGTATGTGCATTTGTTAAGTAGTTACATGTTTGAAGTTTAAAAGAACAGTCTAGACTTCAGATATAAGTTCGGTTGTCTCCAGCATGTACTGCATATTCAAAGCCAGGGAGGTGGGCCAGCTCATCCAAGGAGACTGTAAAGCTAAATTATGACTTGGGCCATACCTCAGATCATCTCAACTTTTAGAGGTTTAGTTATTGGGTTAGAGGCAACACACATAGGAGATGGAGACCTCTAGCTTCTCAGACAGACTGAAACTCTTGGGTACCAGAACCCAGCCTCATCTATTTCTTTGAACCGACAGTATTCTGAACTTAATATGTATTAAAGACATAGTGTACACCAATTACACCAAATAGTGGCAGTGGGCTGACAATCAAAGACGTGTCCTCTAAAATGCTATGATTCTGGGTGAAAACCTCAATCCACACTCATTTAATTTAACTGTAAGTGACAGGCCTTCTTTCATCCCACTAGTATTCAAAAGAGCCTATAGACACAAATGCTGGATAGGGCCTGGAAGAGGAAACATAAAGGGGAGGAGGGAAGGGAAAAAAGAAAAAGGTGTTTCCCATCTTATTTCATTATCTGAGTCTCACTACATACCTATGAGGAACACGCCTGCAGAAGACAGCTTCACACGTGACAGCTGAACAAACTGAGGTTCAGAACTTTTAGAAACATAGCCACTAAGTAGCAGGACCAGAATTCAAATTCAAATCTGCTGATCTCCCAAACCTGTGCTTTTTCATCTACTGCACAGTGTCCCTGAATCCCTGCTCAATAACACACAACGTATATGAGAGTTAACTAATACTGCAAAGTGGTCTACAGTTAAATGTCCAGGTAAGAGCCATGGATGGTGAACGCTACTGTTTAATGAAAAAGAAGATCAGTATGATACAGACATAGTTCCCATCGCCTTGAAATAACGGTAAGAGATCTTAAGGGTCAAGAATATGTGTTCCTGGGATAGGGCAGCAAAACCCAAAGCCACAACACTAACAAGAAAAGCAAAATTAAGGCTCAGAAATTCTCCTCTTCTGTCCCTCACACAGCTCCTTTGAGAATATGTTCCCAGAAGCAGGGGAATGTCTGTGATGGTGGAGGGTTGAGCAGGAGCCGGTAAAGTACTGAAATTACTTTTTAGGACAAATAAGGGACTGGGAAAGCAGATAACTTTGGCTCTAAACAGCATTCCCTGAA
This sequence comes from Mellivora capensis, assembly GCA_004024625.1. Classification (NCBI taxonomy): domain Eukaryota; kingdom Metazoa; phylum Chordata; class Mammalia; order Carnivora; family Mustelidae; genus Mellivora; species Mellivora capensis. The sequence continues at coordinate 10,912 of PISX010004553.1, forward strand.
GACACAATGCCAATCATGAGTAAAATGAAACAACCCATGGCTTTAATAAAATTATGGAGGTTTTCTGTGAAATCCCCATTTAGTCCTAATTTAACTCGATCCCCTACCACATTCTTTCCCCTCAATACTGTAAGCCTCTTGAGACCAGGGACCATATCATAGTCATTTCCTCATGTCTTGATGGCTTGGCACAACATCTTGTCCAACTTAGTCGTAGTACAAACATATATATATATATTTTTTAAAGATTTTATTTATTTGACAGACAGAGATAACAAATAGGCAGAGAGGCAGACAGAGAGAAAGGGGGAAGCAGGCTCCCTGCCGAGCAGAGCGCCAGACATGGGGCTCAATCCCAGGACCCTGAGATCATGACCTGAGCCGAAGGCAGAGGCTTAACCCACTGAGCCACCCAGGCGCCCCAGTACAAACATATTTTAACAGACTAGAAAATAAATGTTATATTATACGTCCACAAATGGAGCCCCGATGCTTGTGAACGAAAAGAGGAAGGAATGAGGATGGCAAGGGTGTTTATCCCATCACTGGGTTTTTATCAACCAAGGGGCGAAGGAAGGAAGGCAGGAGCCAAGTCTTCGATTTCGACATTCATTTCGACAACAATTTTCAACCTCCCAAACTCATTAGGAGATTGAAATCTATTCCGAACCTGCCAGAGAACTACTTAAGAGCAGTTACAAATCACCAATTCACTTTAACCCCCGTAAAAGAGCTGTCAAGATACACCGCAGGGCCAGGGCGATATCGTAGCCATCGGTCTGCACTGAGCCAATCCTACACTCAGCTCTCCCAGGGACTCATTGGATCCATTTGCAAGAAATCTGGCCAGGGAGAGCGGGGTGACCTGAGGCCAGGAAACAGTAAAGCTTGAACTCTTTCTTAATAAAAACGACTACAAACACAAATGCGAGTTCCTAAGAGCTCACATCTATAACACGCTTAAAAGCATGCCAAGCGCTTTCGTTATCTCATTTGATTTCCCCACGACAATCTTGTGAGTAAGCAGCAGTTAGCACAGTGCCTGGTGGTGTTCCCTGAACCCACAGGGTCGGGGCAGGCGCCCAGCGTCCTGTTCCTTTTTTATTTTTATTTTTTTTTATTTGACAGAGGTCACAAGTAGGCAGAGACGCAGACCGAGAGAGAGAGGGGCAACAGGCTCCCTGCGGAGCAGAGAGCCCTACGCGGGGCTCGATCTCACCACCCTGAGATCATGACCTGAGCCAAAGGCAGAGGCTTTAACCCACTGAGCCCCCCAGGCGCCCCCCCAGAGCGTCCCATTCCACCGACGAGAAACCCAGGCTCAGAGAAAAGAAAAAGGAAGCGAAGTTCTCCCCAGCGCTCCCAGGAGGACAGGGTTCAGTCTGCCCGTCTGCAGAATGGGCGCATGCACTGAGCAGATCCTCCCCGAGGTGGAGGCCACGGTGTCCTCGAGGTTTCGCACGCCACGCGCGGCACCGAGGGCCCTTCCGCGTTCCACATTTTTCAGAGCTGCCCGGGGTCCACCCGCTCCCGCCCCGCTCCTCACTGTCGCCCTAGCCGCCATGTCTGCAGGTCGGCGGGGAACGCGGCACGCGGCCTGCCCCTCCCACAGCGGGACTCGCCCGCTACTCCCTGCCGGTGCGGGCTGCGCCTGCGCAGGAGGCGCCTCCGTTCCCGCCCGGGTGGGAACCCAATCCCTGCACTTTTGTTCCGGGGCAAACTCTCCAGCCCCGCCCTCTCTCTCTAACCGTGATGAGCAGCACTAACCCCCCTAGCAGACAGACCTTTAGATTATTACTCCAAACGGCTAGTTAGAAAAAGGAAGCTAAAATCTCAGCTAAACGGTAGCTCCTGGAGAGGCAGACGTAGAGCCAGACTGCCTGGGTTCAAATGCCAACTATACCACCTAGTGCCTAGGTGATGTTGGGCCTCAGTTCTCCTCCCCTGTACGTGCGAGTTTTAAATGTGTTCATCGATGCAACCCGCCTACACTGGAACTGTGTCGGGCACGCAGTGAGCGTTATATAAACGTGAGGTTTAATTATCCCAAACATTTTACTGGGCTAACAGGTTATCAGTACTACTCTTGAAATAGCGTTTTCGGTATTCGCGTGTGATGACGAGATTCGGTCTCCTTTCTCATAACCGTCAAGGAGTCTTCTCTCCTTCGCCTGAGTATTTCACCATCCCTCCTGCAGGGCTGACTGCAAGCTTTGTTCCAAAGGAAAGGGTCTTAGACTGTGCTTGCGTACACAAGGAAACTTACACTTTTCATCTTATCAAGACACTGGAGTCAGCTGTCGCTCCACATTTGTCCAGTGATGGCTCTCTAACATGTCCTTCCTTTGTACATATTTTTCAACAAACAAACGAGCAAAACGCCTTACTTTGCCTTCTGAGTCTGTGGTTTTACGTTGGCAGTACCTGTAGTAAATTGCAAAAATCCTCCCGTCCCGTATGCATTCCTCTTTGCAATAGGTGTTTCAGAGATGGAGTCCATTTCTCTACCCCTCGAATCCGGGGTGGCCTTGGGGACGTACTTAACAGAATGCAACAGAAGTCTCGCTGTGGAAGTTCTGAGCTTAGACCTCAGAAACCTCACTCCCATTCTCTTTCTTCACACTCCTAGGATGACCACCCATCCTGATTCTCCTGGGAGTCTCCTGTTATATGGGGCTTTCATTGCTAAGACCAAGCTAGTCCCAGGAAAAGCAGTACGGTTGGTCATCCTTACCAGTTGCCCTGAAGCTGCCATCATCCTTGAGGATGAGAAGTCGAGAGGAGAGCATGGCCCAGTCAACATCCAGCACCACCAGCATCTGGGTCTTCCAGCCCTAGTCTACTTGCCAGATGATAGCCGCCATGGCAGTTAATTCAGATAAGACCAACAGAACTACCCAGCTGAAATTATTCCACATTTCTGTCCTACAGAATTGTGAGCAAATGCAACAGTGATTGTTTTAAGCAACATAGTTCTGGTTTGTTATGCAGCAACAGATAACTGATACAATACTCTAACCCTTTAACTACAGGACCTTAGCCAAGGCCCCACATGTCCCAGTAAGAATCATAGGTGACTTAACGGCTCCTTCTGCTTTGTCCATGGATGCTCCCCATCCTATATAAGAAAGCTTGTCCCACTTTCTTACTGAACCAAAAGATAATGCATACATTAATCTCTGGATTGTACTTTTTTTTTTTGGAGTTTCTTGAGCATTTTGGAGTTTCTTAAGCATTCTTGAGTATTTCAGCATCTGAGCTTGCATTTTTTCCAACAAACTTTTTTTGTGCATCTACCTCTGTGTCAGGCACAGTCCGTGGCACTGAGGATACAGTCATGAGCAAGACAAGGTCCCTGCCCTCTGGTGGAAGAGACAAGATGCCGAAACAATAATTCTGTAAATATAACATCAGGTAATAAGAAATGCCACAAGGAAGCAAAAAGCTCAATACGAAAATAGAGAGTGATAGGTAAAACAGAAGAGCCTCCCATTTCAAACAACAGCATCATAAATGAACTAATTACCAAGGCAGGAAAATTGTAGCCATTGTCCAAAGTTTAGAGGAGAGGCCAGGGAGCTGTTCTTTCAGCACCTCTCCCATGACCTGAACTCCCTCCTTCACTGGGCATGTAGTGTGTTGTGAGATATTGCTCTGCAGAGTAAGAGGAGACAAAGGCAAACAAAGCATGGACCCTTTCCCCAAGGGGATTGTACCTAGAAACATTACAAAAATGCGCCATACTGCAGCACATTAATTTTGCTAGTGCCATGCCAGAGCCAGGAAGCTGATAGGTATCTCTTTCCTTCCCAATACTCTTCCACCTCACCTGGCCACTTTCTTACCTGATTTCTTTTAGTTTCTTAAATGTTTGTGTCCCTCCCACCTTGCGACCTTCGCTCATCCCTCAGACTAGAAAGGTCCTCTACTCCTCTTTCATCCATTTACTTTAGCTTTCCCTGAGATGCCATTTTTTAAAAGGGAATCTTGCCACAGCCTGCTCAGACTGCCAGTATATCATTAACTGTAAATAATAATGTTGTATAACAAATAACCACAACAACTTAGCAGCTTATATCAATGAGTGTTTATTGAGCTCACAAAGGTGCAGGTTAGCTAGAGGTCAGCTGACCTAGGTTGGGATTGACTGGGCAGCTCTGCTGATCGCAGCTGGGCTCTCTCACTCATTTTTTTAATAGCACATCCCTCTCTTTATTGACTAGCACATGTATATTTCTCTAGCAGGGAGTGACCCACCCACGTCATGTCACATCTCTTCCCTCCTTTGCCCAATTACAGATTTCTTGAAAGACCTCCAGCATGAGGATCATGCTTATCACACCTCCCACGGTACTCAAAGCATGTGATGTGGCTCCTTGAGTGGCTTTTAAATTACCGTGTGTTAGAAAAATGGATAGTATGATGCTGTGTATTTTAGAAATCAGGAGATTTAGTTCATGAAATGTTTTTCTGAAAACTCAGTGCTTGAGCATTGTTGGTAATTTTCCTCATATTCCTCACTGAGGCATGGGGAAAAAATGAGCTTTTCAAACATGAGTTTACTTAGCCTGTAATGAGGCTGCCCCCAAGAGTTGTCCATGCACATGAGTATTGGGGTTTGAGAAGTGGCTGCAGTGATCCCACTATGGTTTGATGGAACTTCAAGGTACCACGTATAGGAAGCTCAGTGGATGCTGATTCAGTTCCTACAGGTTCCTGGGAAGGCTCAAAGTTTGTGAGCATCTCTCACTCACTTTTAAGGCTCAGAGGTCAGTTAACCTAGACTCTGCTTAGCTTGAGCAGCTCCCCTGGGAAGGTTTTGCTCCACACACCTTTTCTTCATAGAAAGCTTATTTTCAAGGTGATGGAGGGGCATAAGAAGGCAAATGGGAACACACAAGACCTGTCATACCTACACATGGACTTGGCTCACTGTCATCTCCACTTCATCTCACCAGCCAAAACAAGTCATATGGCCAATGAAAAGTCAGCAGGATGTGTTATGGAAGAAACTTCCAGTCACGTGACAAGGTTGAAACTATAAGGAGAGGCAAAGAACTGGGACCAGTGGTGTAATCTGCCATAATTAGGTTCCCTCTCACATCCTTTCCAGGCACCCTCAACTTCTTCATGGGGCTTGACACACTTAAAATCATCTTAAAATGGATGCATTTATTTGTTTGATGTTTTATTCTCCCAACACAATAAACTCCACAAGGGCAAAGAACACATCATGGTTGTTCATTTCTGGATCTAATGTGGTGCCTAGCACAGTGCTCGCCATACAGTAGGCACTAGTCAGGATTTGTTGCTCGAATGAGTGAGAGTGGCAGAAACAATGGTGGGAAGGGTTCACAGGAGGGAGAAATAGTTTCTGAATGAGTTGAGCCAGGCAAGCTCCTTGAAGGAAGGGGTTGCGAGCTAAGAATTCAGTGCATTTCTCTCTGGCTCAATTCCACTCCCTTCAACTTAGTGACCGGACTTCAATTTATTCATCCCAAACAGCAGATGGTGTGCTATTTCCCAACCCCCTCCCCTTGTGCATGGTGGTGAGGCCTTTGGGAGGGTCCAGAAGCATAGCGGAGAATGCCCAGGACTGGAGCCATAAAGCTCTAGGTTCTGGCACTAGGCTTCCCATTCACACACTCTCCATTTGCCCCTTTACCTTTAGCATCCCAATCCTACAATCAATCCTCCCTCGGCAGAGTAAGAAAACTGATTTTGTTAAAACCTCTGTATCAAAAGCCCTCTAACAGTTCTCATAATATCTGAAGCTCAGGCATGGCTGCCAGCATCCTCAGAATGGCACGTCTGCCTCCTGAGTCAGCTGCATTTCTTGACCTGTGCCTGGCCTGTCACCTAAGCTCGAGAAGCACTGTATTGCCTTCCATTTCTAGAAAACACAAAGCCAATTTCCTGCCTGAGACTTGATTCACGCAGTCTCTCCTCTGCCTGGAACGTCCTGTCCTACTCTCTCCCACAACCTTCTCCCCCCCCACCCCCAAGCTTTGCACTCCTCTCTCTACCTTCCATTTATTACATCCTCTGGAAAATCTTGCCTGACGTATCTATCAAGCTGATCTCTCCCTCCTTCATTTCTGCCTCTCAGACTTTTCTTACCACACATGAAATACTGTTTCAGGGTTTTTGTATGACACGGTGGTTAAAAGCATGGATTTCAAGTCCCTACTATGCCACTTGCTTGTAGTAGATGATAGCCCCTCTTTTATAAAGTGTGGCTCAGTCAGTTAAGCATCTGCCTTCTGCTCAGGTCATGATCTTGGGATCCTGGGATTGAGCTCTCCTCAGCAGGGAGTCTGCTTCTCCCTCTGCCCTCCCCCTGCTCATGCTCTCTCTCAAATAAATAAATAAAATCTTTTTTAAAAAGCCACTCAGAATATTGCTGGCACAGAGGTGAGTGATCATTCAGTGTTAGCCATCATTTTATTTCCGCTTCTCTTCTCAGCATGCTTCCTCTCTTGCTTTGGCTGCTAGGAAGCTCTGAGAAAGTGATTGTGAAAGTCAAGACATCTTTGATCACCTCCTTTGGAGAGCTTTTTGTCCAGTTACAGGGGAGAGACATTAAATCAATAATTGCACAACTAAGAAGTCAGCTCCAGCATTGCTGGGCACTGTGAATAAAGAGTGTGGGAGCTATGCAAGCCTATAACTTGGAGAAATTAAACTGTTTGAGGGGTAATTGACAGGCAGAATAATGACACCCCCCCAAAGATGTCTACTACTTAGTCCCCAGAAGCTGTGAAAATGGCACCTTACATGGCAAAAGAAACTTGGCAGCTGTGATTAAATGAAGGATTTGAGATGGGAGATGATTCCGGATTAGGCAAGTGGACCTAATGGAATCACAAGAGTCCCGATAAGTGAAGGAGGAAGGCAGGAGAGTCAGAGTGAGACAGCATGGGACAGATCTGACCGTGCCCTGCTGGGTTTGAAGATGGAAGAAGAGGCCATGGGTTGGTACGTGGGTGGCCTCTAGAAGCTGGAAAAGACAAAGAAATGGATTCTCCCCTGGAGCTTCCAAAAGGAATAGTACCACCTTGACTTTAACCTGCTGAGGTCTGTTTTGGAGTTCTGACCTCCAGCAGTGACAGATAATAAATTCATGTCATGCTAAGCCACCAAGTTTGTGGTCATTTGTTATAGCAGTCATAAGAAACTAATAGAAGTGGCCAGCTTATCCCACTTTTGAAAGGAAGGGAAGAAAAGGGAGAGGAAAGGAGGGGGGAAGGGAAAAGTTTAAGCCAAGGGAGGTGGAACCCGTTAAAGGAGATGGTCTCTAAGGTTGGCTGTAACCTACCAGCTTCTGATGCTGTTTGTGGGAAGGAAAGCCTTGGGGGAGTGGTCACTCATCACTACGGAGGCATCTAACCCCCCATGCTATTGCTTGCACTGCTTTATTGCAAGTCACCTTTAGCCTTCATTTTAAAGCACTCAAATCAAACACACAGCTGGTCCCAGAGATCTTGGAAACGTACAGAATGGAGATAACCCATGGACATATTGAAAACATTTGAAATGTAAACTAATATTTTCCCGTGAACCTCGTCGTAGTACCATAATCTTCTGTGTTGCAGAGCAGACCGTGGGGGAAGCTGTGATTGGCTTGTTGGGAAGGCCCAGCATCTCTGTGTACACAGGGGGCCTGTTGATGTCCTGCACTGCCTGGTGTTGGTGAAAGCAGGACGGAGCCAGGCAGAACTTTGTGGCTGGGCAGGCCAACAAAGAAGGGGGGAAGCCCAAGTGCAGAGATGGCCGCTGTGTGACAGAATGTCCTGGAAAATGGCCCACTCTAATGGGGCTTATTTAATCTCATTTGAAAACTTTCCCTACATGCAAACAAATGTGTCCCTCAAATTCTCTTGCTTTCTACATCAGCAAATTTGCCCTCTGGATGAAAACTACTCATGGCTTGTTGTTTGCCCCATTTCTTCTGCCAGGAAGGAACCACCCCAAATGGGGCAGTCAAGGGGTGATTTTTTTCATCTCATTCCAGGATCAGCTTTCAAATCTCCTCAGAGAGGCTCTCCCTGACTTGTCTGCGTTGGCTCACTCATTCTGTCATATACTGAATTTGTCACTACTGGGATAGTTCTGTTTATTGATTTGTATGCAGTCTTAAGTGGGTACCTCATCCCTCCTGAAAACTGCTGGGTCGTCTTACTCCTACCCAGTGATCACATTCCCATTTCTCAATCACCAAGTTACAAACTGAACTGTGTCCCCACAAAAATTCATATGTTGAAGTCCTAACTCCCAAGGCTTTAGAATGTACCTGTGTTGGAAGAGAGGGTCTTCAAGAGGTAATTGAATGGAAATAAGGTCTTTCGGTGGGCCCTAATCCAGTTTGACTGGTATCCTTATGAGGAGAGGAAGTTTGAACGCAGACAGGGACTGAGGGTAGACCATGGGAGGACACAGAGAAGGGAAGTCCAGGAAAGGCTATCCAGCAGCCAAGAAAAGAGGCCTGGAACAGATGCTTCCCTCGTGTCCTCAGAAGGGCCCTACCAACACCCTGATCTCAAACACCCTGATCTCAAACTTCTGGCCCCCAGAACTGTGAGAAAATAGACTGCTGTTGTCCACGCCACCCTGTCTGTGATGCTTTGTAGGCAGCCTTAGCAAATCCACCCACACCACCACGAAGAGAACTAGGGGCTTGCAAGAAACCCCTGGAGGGAGTGTCTGTTAGGACTTCCTCCTCCTCAATTAATTAAAGGCAATAATCAATTGCCTTAGTGGCAAGGGCACAGCACACTCGAATTAGGTAATTGGGGGTGAGTTTAATAAAAGGACCATTTGTGGGCATGTGGCCAGGGCATGGGGCAGCATGAGGGAGAGTCCAGGAGGCTGGAGTTAGTGACCGTGGGGAGCCATTTCTACCCCTGGGCTGCTGGGGACAGGACAGGGATCCATCAGCAGGAACAGGAACAGAGAGTACATTCTGTGGAAGCAGAGTTGCCTGAGTAAAAGCTGTGACCTTTGGGGACCAGCCAGCTGGCAGTGATGCTGCAGGGAAATAAACACCCCTACCTTACTCTCTTCCTTCCCTTGCCAGGCAAGGCTCAAACATGGCAGGTGTCATGAATACGGTCCCTGGGGTCTGGCCTTCTGGGGCAGAAAGCAGGTGGAAAGTAGGTCTGGAGAGCCAAATGGAAAGTTCCAGCACAACACCCTCTTTCCCCATTGTTGCTGAAGGATTTCTCTTCTGCTGGCTAACTCCTGCAGAGAAATGGGCCAAATCCACCTTCATCTTCAGCTCCTGCAGTCTGGGAATGCCATTTCTAAACAACACTTTGGACACTGAATTTCATCACAGATGTCCCCAAATGAGCCCATGCATTGAAGTTTACTTCTATTTTACTGAGAACATGTTCTGAGAAGGGTAGCACAGTCTTAGCCCCTGCCTCACACAGATGTGAGCCCCTAAACCTTTACTCTGTGGGCTTTTTGGTCACCCCAATGAGAAGATTATCCTCTCCAATCTTTCTCAGGCATGAATCAGCTTCTGCAAGTTTGGTGTGCGTAAGATGCTTCAAAAATGCTCATTCATCAACACCCAGGAAGATTCCAAAATAGAAGGAAATGGGTGGTTCATGTTTACTAAACACTTATTAAGTGCCAGGCATTTAATCAGCCTAATCCTGAAAGAATTTAAGGTCAGAGTGTTATCTCAGCTTTCAGAGGAAATGAGGCTCAGAGGAGGAAACTGACCAAGGTCGCATGGCCAGCAAGTTAGCAGGACTAACTGACCAGAACGCTGGGGCGCCTCATTCCAGTGTCTGTGTCCTTCTCGCTCTACCAGATGCTTTCCAAAGAAACAAAATGGCTCAAAAAAAAAAAAAAAAGAGTTTACTGGTGAAATAAGGTGCTCAGAGTAACAATAATGCCAGATGTATATTGAATATTTAACATCTGCCTAGGCACTGTGATTTACGTGAGTTATCGCATTATATCCCCCAAATCAGGGCACCTGGATGGTTCAGTCTGCCTTTGGCTAAGGTCATGATCCCAGGGTCCTGGGATCAAGCCCCGTATTGGGTTCCCTGCTCAGTGGGGAGACTGCTTCTCCCTCTCCTGCTTCCCCTGCTTGTTCCCTCTCTCGTTTTGTCTCTCCCTCTGTAAAGTAAATAAATAAAATATTTAAATCAGTCAATCCTCAAAACCACCCTAACAAGCTCTGTGCTCCTGTTATTTCCATTCTGAAGATGGACCTTGAGTCTCAAGGACTTAAATGACTTATTCTGGGTAAGTCATGTGCTCACAGTCCAAACCCCAGGCCTAGACTCTGGAGGCCAAGCTCTTCACAATAATTACAATTTAGAAGAAGCAATTAACATGAGCAAGAATTTAGGAGAGGGGCAGAGAAGGGAGATCCTCCCACCCCACTTCCCTGCACCCCATGTGTGGAAGCCCCAACCAGCACAGATTACCCACCAGTGCAGGGTAATGTCCCTGCTTTGCACTGAGTTAAGAGTGAGAAGCTCAAGCACAACAAGAACTGCTGAGGGAACCTTCCAGAAAGAACCTGCTTCCTCAGCATTCACAAAGACTAGAAGAGACTGATCTCATCCCAGCACTACTGACATTTGGGTGGGAGGAGGTCCTGTGCCCTGCGGAATGTTGAGCAGCGCCCCTGGTCTCTCCCCTCTAGATGCTGGAGTAGCCCCTTTGTCCAGTGCGATAACTGAAAGGTCTCTAACCCTTTCAGATGCCACCTGCAGAGGAACACTTCATCTCCTCCATTGAAGAACCATTGCGCTAGCTTGGAATGAAGGTGAAGAGGAGGAGAAAGACTCAAGTAGGAACTCTTCATGTGGAATGCCCAGATATAAAACCTTGAAACAGAAGTGCTGACCTTTAGAAACAAAGCAGAGCCTGGGACAAGGAAAGGCACCGAGAAGAACTCCTGTTTTGATGGAAGGACCGCCATGACGGGCAGTTGTGTCACTTATCACTACCCAACAGGGGATAAATTGCTTCGCCTTGCAGACTTCTGGTCTCCTGGGCTGTGCAAAGCACATAAAAATACCCACCGCTCAGGGTCGTTTAGGGATCAGATGATGTGTCTAGTGTTCCTCATGTGACTGGGGTTCGCAAAGTTAGTTTCCCTTTTCTCTCGTTTCTAAGACCAGCAAAGCCAAGTTCTGCAGCTGGGCCATGTGACTGCTATCCAACTTCCTGCCTACATCTCACTCCGATGAAGTCCTTTCTCGCCCTCCAAACAGCTGGCCAAGAATGACTCACCACCACAGGAGAGCCATATCCCAGAGAACGAAGGGGGAGGGGCACTGCAGGCAGGGGAAAAAAAAAAAAAAAACAGCCTTCGCACTGAGGGAAGGGCATAGAGAAATTACGAACTATGGAATATGTGGGAATGGAAAGTGGTCTGGGGAACCCTAAAGCCTGCAGAGTACTATCATCCCAGCAGCTGAGGCTGAAAGAGATTGGAACTAGACTTTGAACGGCCAAGCTCTTACTGTTTGTCTGCCAAACTCCTACTCATCCTTCAAGACCCATCCCAAAGAACGAAAAATAGATCTAGTCATATGTGGGTGTGAAGCATTCAGGATGGAATAATCCCAAGAGTTGGATCCAAAGGTGAGTTTGAGACCAACTTTTTTAAAAAATTAACATATAATGTATTATTAGCCCCAGGGGTACATGCCTGTGAATCGCCAGGTTTACACTTCACAGCACTCACCATAGCACATACCCTCCCCATTGTCCATAACCCAACCACCCTCTCCCTACCCCCCTACCCCCAGCAACCCTCAGTTTGTTTTGTGAGAGTAAGAGTGAGACCAACTTTTGAAAGGCTAGGCCCTCACTCTATTTGCATTGTAAACTATCGTCCTATTGTCATCTATCTTAAATGCTGAAATGTCATCCTCTTTGTAACACCAACCCAGCTTCCCCAGGTAATATACAAACTTTCTCCTTACTTTTCTGTGCTCCTACCGCTCTTCTAGCAATATATCCGTTGTACCATAAAAGGTTGTTTTGTGTTGGGCTCGCCTACCAGGCAGTATGACCCATGGTGGGAAGGGATTACATGCCATACATGTTCACATTCCACGTGCCTAGCACAGAGCCTGTGTGACAGATATTGCTAGTGGCCTACTCAATATCCAACCCTCCCATCTTCTTTTCTAACAGAATCCCAACTGGGCAATATGTTTGATCAAAAATATCCATGGGGGGGAGGGGGCGCCTGGGTGGCTCAGTGGGTTAAAGCCTCTGCCTTCGGCTCCGGTCACGGTCCCGGGGTTCTGGGATCGAGCCCCACATCGGGCTCTCTGCTCAGTGGGGAGCCTGCTTCCTCCTCTCTCTCTGCCTGTCTCTCTGCCTAAATGTGATCTCTGTCTGTCAAATAGATAAATAGAATCTTAAAAAAAGAAAAAAAAATCCACGGGGCTCCTGGGTGGCTCAGTGGGTTAAGCCTCTGCCTTCAGCTCAGGTCATGATCTCAGGGTCCTGGAATCGAGCCCATCGGGCTCTCTGCTCAGCAGGGAGCCTGCTTCCCTCTCCCCCTCTGCCTGCCTCTCTGCCTACTTGTGATCTCTCTCTCTCTCTCTCTCTGCGCCAAATACATAAATAAAAAATCTTAAAAAAAAAAATCTGCCTTCCCAGGAACCCCTGAAACATAGGTGCAGTGTGACCTGGCTTGGACTAATGAGATGTGACCTGGGTACTACAGGGCACGCTTCTAGAAAAGCTATTGCTTTCCTGATTAAGGGTCAGATCCATCTAGCTTTTTGCCTTGGACCGCTCATAACCATACATTCTCACCCCATTTCCCTGCCTGTATCCCTGGACTCCACACCTCGAGGTGGAGTGAGGATGAAAGTCACAGTGGAGATGGCTGAGCATGCATCTGGAACAATCCTGAGTCCTTAAGGACTTCCTCGAGCAGCTGTGAGCTCTTGGGATTTTCCTCTTCTGGACTGGTTGTTAGATATAAAAATCAAACCCCAGTATGATTAATCTATTGGATGGGTACACGCAGCTCCCTGAGATGCTAAATGCTATGACCAGGTACAGAAGCCGTGCTTAGTGAATTGTGATGATCCGACTGAATGGCCAGATCTCTACCTGCTCAGCTCAGGCCACTTGACCTCCACTGGACCAATAAACATGTGTAAGAGAGGCACAACTGTGATGGAACCCTTAAGATTTTTCTTATTGTGTTAAAAATTCTCAGATGTTCCCGGTATCCTTAATATGGCAAGGAGCCCAGGGCTTTCTCCATCTGGGGCACCACCTTTCTTAAAAGAGGCTAATTTTGGAGACCATTCCCATCTAGTTGGTATAAATTTTGAGGCAATTGTCAGACTGTGGCATAGGATCATTTGGATCATTCACCTTTCTTTCTTTCAACATTTATCGACCAGCTGGTCTGCCAAGGGGTAGGCACTCTACTGAGAACTGGGGCTATGGGAGGGGGTGGTTTGCAGAAACAGCCCCCCCCACCCTCCGCCAAGGAGCTTACAGTTTAGTGGGAGAGGCAAAGCCTCCTTGAACAACAGCACTGATGAATACTTAATTATAAAGGAAGATAGGTAACGTTGGGGTCCGTTATCAAAGGAACGAGACTGAGACAAAGTGAAAGTTATACAAAGCCTTATTCTATACCAAGCATTAGAAGTCAGACTGACTGGCCAGGGCCGCCTCCGAAGAGAGCGACCCCCTCTCGATTTCCCCGGCTGGTTTTATAGGGCATAACCACAGACCCAAGCAAGGTACGCGGCTTCTATTGTTAAGGCGTTTACTCCCCGAATCGATATCCGGAACCATACCAGGAACTACTGGGGTGTTTATTCCCGGAATGAAGTCCGTGGATGTAAACAACCATATGGCTACCTAGGCAATATGGAGTTGCTCTGGCTAAACAGGCCCTAATAGTTAAACAGGTTTTAACATTAAATTGGCCCTAACAGGTAACACATAGAGACTGCTTGAACATACTACAAGGATCTGCTCTGGCCTGTCCTGGTTTTCAGGGAAGGCTTCCTGGAGGGGGGTAGCATTTAGGCTAACGTTGGCAGGTGACCTGTGTTTAAATCTCCCTCTGTCACTTACTAGCTAGTGTACCCTGGGCAAATTATTTAGCTCTTCTAGGCCTCCGTTCCTACAATTGAAATGTAGAATTTATAATATTTTCCATTTATATTTGTGAGGCTTAAATGAAATAATGTTCATGGTGTCTGACTCATAGGAAGCACTTGTTAGGCAGCTGCTCTTAGGATTTTGTTTAGGTCTGAGCCCCCAAGACTGTTGCCACCTGGGGCCGGTGTGCTAAGCACCAGTGCCCAGAATGGGGCGGATGCTGGCGATTCCCACCAGTTCAAACCTGTGAGGACTCTGCTCAGGAAATCATGTGCTGGATGAGAAAGAAAAAAAAGGCTTAGGACATGGTGATGGGTAATTAAGTCCCTAAGGCTGACCCTAGCAAGGTCTCCTTCTCCAATTTCTGCCTCTGCCCCCTCCATGGGGTTTCCAGTTACCTCCAGGCTTGGCTGATGCCAGCCTGATGGGGGCGGCGGGGGGCGGGGAGGTAGTGGAGACCACCCTGTGATATCCTGGGGAGATTCAGAGATGGTGGCTGGGAGGGGCTTCAGAGAGCAGGATCTGCAGCTCCAACCGGCTTCACTTCCTCTGTACTTCCACCTGCTGGCTGTGGGGAAGAGAAACTCTGGGAAGTCTACTCCCCTTCTTTGAGCCTCAACTCCCTCATCTGCAGGTAAGTTGTTAGATGAAATCTGTACTTCTCAAACTATGCTGCATGCCAGAATCATCTGAGGGAGATTTAAAAAAACAAACAAACCCAGAACCCAGCTGTGCCCCAAACCAATTCAGAACCTCTTGGTGGGACCCGGGCATCAGCATTTTTCAGACTCCCCAGATGATTCTAATGTGCAGGCGGGTTGAGACCCAGGCTAGACAGGCCCTAAGGATCCTTTCAGCTCGGAGGTTGGATGCAACTTCCTCCAGGTGTGTGACCTTGACCTCAGAGACGGGACTGAGAGTCTCTGAGTCTCCATGTCCTCAGCAGTAAAGAAAGGGCAGAAACAGTGTTCCCCTCAAAAGTATTCATTTCTGTGAAGGGCTAATAATGGCGATGGGCACCACGGAAAGCTTCCAACAGTGGGAGCTGGGCTACTCTCACTCTTATTGTGACCACAAAGAAAGAGGAGGAAGAGGAAGGGACTCTGTGTCAGCCCCCACCTTTGTCTCTTCTCCCAACTGTGCCCATGACTCTCACAGCAATGAAAGGAGAACATATTCAGCTCTCACGTGGCATTTGAGAGTGCCCCACTGGTAGAAGAAAGGAGGGATGAGCATAGCCACATTGCAGGGGCCTGGTGTTGTGCTGCCCAGCATCTTTGGAGAACTGCTGAAGGAACCTTAACATTACCTAGTCCTAACTTATTTAATCAATGAAGACTCTGGGGCACAGAGAGGTTACATAATTCATCCAGGGTCACACAGCCTTGGGGCTAGCCAGGCCTCAAATCCAGTGTTCTTCTCTTTCTTTCCCTTTCTTTCTTTCCCTTTCTTTCTTTCTTTCTTTCTTTCTTTCTTTCTTTCTTTCTTTCTCTCTTATTAACTTCAGTCTAGAAGTCATTAAAAAGAAAATAAAAACACCCTGCAGCCTCCTCTCAGAGGACAAAATCCATCAGCATTAATCAGTCTTTTTGCTTTGGCAGGGATGCCTTATCTCTTCCTTCTAAGCAGACACTGTGCCTACAGCTGAAAGAGCAATCGTGATAATTAATAATAATATTTTGCACTTGGAATTTTCCCCTGGCAGCAGCTGCTCTGAAAGCATCCTCTCATTCAGCCACACGGTATCAGCCAATCAATCAGTCCCCGGGAGCCCATGGTGCATCTGCTGCCAGCCTCTTGGCCTGTGCTGGGTGCTTGGAAGGACCCAGCCGCATAAGATACAGTTCCAGAGCTCGAAATGCTGGGGGAGGAAAAATAAACCCCGACAAGAAGCTGTCACTGGCAGAGGCGCCAGGCCTTTGTCACATCAGTTTCTGTGCATGGTAATGAAAGTCAGATACCATTATAGGAGCTTCTGTTTGATTTGCCATGCCTGGAACTGCCCCTGAAGTTCATTGTCCAAAGGTAACTAGCATTCATTCAAGAATAATGCCAGATAGCGCCTGCTGCACCGAGAGGCTTAAATGAGTGAAAGCACGTGAGGGTCTTAGAACAAGACCACACATGGGAGAGCACCCCATAAATGCTAGGCATTATTGGTGCTGCTCTCTGTATCAGCAAGGATCCCGCTCAGGAGACAGGGGGAATGCTCAAAAGGTTTACCAGGAAGAGAAAGTAATAAAGAGACTGTTTATGAAATGTGGGCAGGGTTACGGGAAGCTATAAAGGGTGGTGAAGCACCCAAGGGGCCAGCAAGAGCAGATACTGTTCCAGATCTTGAAGGACAAGAGAAGGGGTCATGGAAGAGGGAGCTCCACAGGGGCTGTGGCACAGAGAAAGGCAGCCACTATGAGACCCGCCACAACCAAGCAGGAGAGAGTCGGGAGAATAGAGGCCCCATTGATCTTTCTTCTTGCCTTCCAATCATCTCTTGGAACCTCCAGTAGGAAGCTAGAAGCTAAGGACAGCTGGCTGATGGGTGTGGAGTAGTCAGCCTCTGGGGACACAGAGTAGGTAAGAGAAGAGGAGATAAAAACCCAGCAAGAGACGGCAGAAGTGGGTAGGGGACAAACCGAGACTTACCAAAGGTAAACCCAACCAAGAATTCAATATGGCGGTGATGTTTTGGCATGACCATACTTTCATGCCATGAGCTCTAAATCTTTATTCTAGAATTCTGGAGAGGCCCTTGAGCCAAAGTTTTGAAAATACAGATCCTTTGAAATGGAAAGTACTGCAAAACTGTGGGAAAACTTACCCCCAAAGTTGGGTTTGGGAGTAGCCAAGGAAGGATCCTGATAAAGCTCCCCTCACATTAATGTGGGCCTCTCTTGTGGCCCTGATCCCTCTTCTGTGGGAAAGGGGGTCTTCAGGCTAGGCTTCCTTCCCCCTTGCTCAGAACTATGGAGTTTTCTCTGTTTTGGATTTTGGAACCGAACAACCTATCTTTGGCTCTCAGCTTTCCACCCTCAGTGGCCATATGTGTTTTGCCTGATCACTCGGCCCCATCTGAAAGTGGGGATAATGACCCTTTCTTCCTTATAGAGGTGTTCTGAGAATTAAATGACATAATACATATAAATTGCTCAATATAACAGATGTTCAGTAAATATTGGCTTTTATTACAACCCATTGACTGCTAGCTCTTTGAGGTCAGAGTTCAGGACTATTCAACTCTGAACCTCAGTGTCAAGAATGGTGCCTCACATATACCTAGTAAGAATCGCTGTATAAGACGGGACACTACTCCTATTTTCCCCGGTGAGAAACTTGAGACTCACAGAAGTTACTTGAGTTGCTCCGGGCCACAGAGTTATTAAGAACCAGAGCCATGATTAAATCCAGGTGACCTTACTCCAAAGCTCTATCTTCTACACCAGTGGTTCTCGAGTTTTAGCAGGCATCTGGGTCACGCCAGGCTAGCTAAGACTTCCCCCAACTTTCTCACTTGGCAGATCTGGGATAGGCCCCAAGAATTTGTATTTGCAACAAGTTTCCAGATGATGTTGGTGCTGCTGGTCTATGGGCCCCTCTTTGAGAACCACTGGCCTACATTCTCATCTGGCCAGTGTTTGTCTCCACTATGAACACTCCTCTGATTTCTTCAACCTCCTGTGAACAATCTGCACAATCCAGTTCCAACTTGAATCCATGACTCTATCTCACTTTCCAGATGGAATCCTAGCGTGTTGTCTGAGTTTGCCTGAGAGACTGGCAGCTCCCAGCAGGCAGAGTCCATGTCCCTTGCTGCCTCCTACTCCCACTTATCATCTTTCCCTCCCTTCTCCACCCTCATCCCTTGGGACAGCCTTGGTGTCTACTCTACCAAGCCTATCTGTGCTCACACAAACATACACATGTAGGTTTTTCCCTTTTTAAAAACAAAAATAAGTTCGTGTTATATAACCACTCCTCTCTCTCTCTCTCTCTCTCTCCTTTCAATTTTACCCTCCTGGGAGAACATTTCTTCCCCACTCCAGATGAATCCTCCAGGAGCAATGCTCTGTAGAGGCCACTCACCACTCTCCATCTCTTCACAAGCCTGCCCCACTGAGTCACCTAGCTTATTGTTTGGTCTGGCATACGGAACTTGGCAACAGTAGCCCAGAGCCCTCCTCCCCACTATCTCCATGAGGATCCAGGTTCTGCTTGGTTCTCACAGTCCCTGCCATGACCCAAAGCTGCCTACACCCCAGGAAAAGGGGGGCAAGTCTGCCTATTCTGGTGGAACATAAGGCAGCCCACTCTCCCGCACATAGAGTCATGTTCTCCGGGAGCAGCTATATCTTTGGTAGAGGCAAAGTTTTGGGGCTCCATCTGCCTTTCTCTCCTTCTTATTTCTCGTTGGTTCCAAACGTAGGTGGGGAAACAAGGTATTGTTTATCAGCTCCTCTTGACGTGCAGCACTTACAATATATCTCAGACCCAAAGACCTGGCTCATTTTAACAGCTAATTCTGTTAGGATGCTTTTGGTTGCAAACAACAGACGGTGCAACTAAAAGTAGCTTGAACAATAATGGGGCTGTTATCTCATATGGTAAGAATTCTGTAGACAGATCTCTTCATCAACCTCCTGATCTCAAGTTCGTTCCTTTCCTCAAACTGAGGCTTAGCTCTGGGTCACTTTTCCCATCATTACACATTCCGTTATGGCAGGAGGGATGGGACAAGTTAGACTATTGGGTCTCAGTATCTGTTGTGCTACCTCCTGTCTATGGGTCCTCGGGTAAAGGACCCAAACTCTTTGACCCTCAGTTTCATCCCCTGTGAAATGAGGATAACATGATCTTCCTTTTAAGAGTGCAGGAGGGATGGAATTAAAGCATGAAGAGTGTCTTGCACAGTAGGACTCAATGCCTGCTCATTCCTGCCCCATTTTCTCCCCTACGACCTTCTCAGGTGAAAGAGACCTAACTCAGTACTAAGAAATACTTTGAGTTACACCTTAAGTCAGTTTTGTGTGTATGTATTTGCATGTGCTTTCCCCAGGCATGGGGAAGAGACTCCTCTTGAACCAGCTGGCCATCCTCCTATTTGTTTCCCCTTGGGACAAAGGATCTTCTTGGGTCTAAAAGTACAATTCCTAGGTACAAAAAGCATTTTTCTTCCTTGAGCCCATCTGTCAACACACACAGAACAGATATGCTGTATCCTTCACTAGGGCTGCCGGAACAAAGTGCAATTTAAACAATGGAAATGTATCATCTCACAGCTCCAGGGAGAGAAGTCCAAGATCAAGCTGTCCTCAGGGCCACACTCCCTAGAGGGCCTTAGGGGAGGATCTGTTCCAGGTTCTCTTCCCAGTGTCTGATGGTTCCTCGGCCAGTAGAGGTGTGACTCCCCTCTTCACGTGGCGTTGTATTTAAATCTCCCCTTTTTCTAAGGACACCATATCATATGGGATTAGAGGCCCACTCTACTCCATCATGAGCTCATCTTAACCAATCATATCAAAAATGACCCCATTTCTAGGACGCCTGGGTGGCTCAGTTGGTTAAGCGGCTGCCTTTGGCTCAGGTCATGATCCCAGCATCCTGGGATCGAGTCCCACATCGGGCTCCTTGCTCGGCAGGGAGCCTGCTTCTCCCTCTGCCTCTGCCTGCCACTCTGTCTGCCTGTGCTCACTCGTTCTCTCTCCCTCTCTCTGACAAATAAATAAATTAAAAAAAAAAAAAAAGAAATGACCCCATTTCCAACCAAAGTGCAATTCTGAGATGCTAAGGGTTATGATATCAAGATATGCGTTAGGGGAGGGGACACAGTTCAATCCATAACCCACCCTATGCTTCAACAACAGTATCCTCCAAACACATCCCCCACTTTTTTCTTTCTGTTTTTGCTCATGAGCTGACACACACCTTCCCTTTCATCTCTTCCAAATCCTACCCATCCTTAAAGGCTCTACACAGACCACCTTCCTTCAACCCTCTGCTCAGACATAGTCCCTCCTTTCTCTTTCCTCTCATACATTCTCACAACAGCGCTTTTCAAAATCAGCCTCACACTTGGTTTTGCTGAGTGTTCAGATCCCAGATAGTCACTTTCCAGCTAGGTGATCTAGAATCTCCCTACTTGGGTGTGGTGTGGACCGGAAGAATCTGTGTCACCCAGGGGCCGTTAGAAATGTGGAATCTCAAGTCCCACACCAGACCTGAACAATCTGGGACTGGACAGGATCATCAGCGGTGTGAGACGCTCTGTTCTAGCACCAGGAACTTATTTAGCCTCAGTTCCCTCACCTGTAAGACGGGGATATAATAGTACGAGCCTCATAGGGTTTCTGGGGGGGATGACTGAGAAAATGTGTGGTGCTCAACAGTGTGCCTAGAGTAGGATAATGGTGGTGACAATCTTTGTGGATATTAGCATAAGCTCTTAAATAGCGAAGATCAAGATTTAAGAAAGTAACGCACACAAAGCTCTTAGAATAACCAAGCTCAGCACTCAGGAAGTGACAGCGGTTGCCGATCATCTCTATGACGCTCCCCTGTTTTTCCCTGCTCACCCACCGTGGGGCATTACCCAGCTCAAACATTGCTCATCAGTCTTCATTGACAGGAGCGCAATGGCTGAGTTCACAAGCGCATATAGAGAGGGGTTCCTGGGCCTCATCAGTACTAATTGCATTCACTTGCCATGCCAAGGCCCTCCACCCAGGCTGCTGTCACTGAGCCAGCTGCCCCTTGCCCCAGTTCCACTGCCATCCAAGAGCCATGGACACACAGACACAGAGGTTTCCTGTCCTCCTTCACCTCCAGGAGGATCCACAGCAGGGGGGAGGGGGAGGGAAGCAAGAGAGAGGCCAGAGCGAGATAGAGTTAGAGCAAGAGTGAGAGGGAGGGATAGAGAGAGGGAGAGGAGGACCTGGAATTGTCACGGAGGGTCAAGTGAGGTTGTAGAATGTAATTTTGGAACATGATATACTGTGTTTCTGCCAGGAAGGGAAGGGACAGGACTTACTATACACTGGGAACCCTCTGGCACCTTTCTCATCCGTCATCTTATCGATGGGGAATATGAGTCGTAATTTTTATTCCCATTTTGTAGACGAGGAAATAGTGGCTTATAGAGATTAAGAAACTTAGATGAGGTCTTCAGGCTGGTTCGTGGCTGAGTTGAGGGTCTAAGACCGGTGTCTCTGACTCTAGCCCCCCTGCCCTGAGATGGACGGGGTGAGTAGGGAAGGGAAGACACACAACCAATCCTGCTTCCCAGTTTTGTTCGTAGCAGAACAAAGCCTAACACAGAGAAGAGGGTAGGCTTGAGCAGAGAGGAACGGTGGAGAGGGTGCCACCTGGCCTTCTCGCAGCCCCTTCCTTCCACAGATGGACAAACTGAGGCCTTGTATTAACAGGGGAAGGAAACGCATGTTTATAGAACCCTATGCCAGGTGACCTCCCGGGGTGCCCCATCTTGTCCCTTCGGCAGCTGCAGGAGCTCACCAGACCATTCTGCTCCCCATCAGCCACCATACCAAGTTTTCTGGGGAATTAAGTGGGGTCCAGATTTTCCAAAAACTCCTATTGCCCCCATTTTACAGATAAGAAAGCTGAGGCTGAGATCCAAAGGAGACTTACCAACACCTCAGAGCCAGGGAATGGCAGAACCAGGATGTGAACCCATCCCTCACTGCTCTCAAAGCCCATGGGTCCTGTCTATGCCCCTCTGAGAGAGGGAGTCAGCTCAGAGGCGCAAGAAGAACAGATGGAAGCTACCTTCCTCTGGCCCTGAAGCTGCAGCACAGCTCGTCCCGGGGGCGGAGGATGAGAGTTTGTCTTCCTGAGGCACAGCAGACACCACCCTTATGGCACGGGGAGGAGGGTAGAAGTCTGGCCCAGAAGGCCCTGTTCATTGGGGGCTTTGGACACCCTGTCACCATCGCCGGAGGCAGAACATTCCACAGGGATTTCCAGTCTCTGGCCTCAGCGGACCCAGATCCAGCCAGGCCATGGCTCCTGTTGCCCCACTCCCTCTCACCAGCCACATGCATCTTGTGATACCCCCTCGGTGAGCACCATGCCCAAAGCTAATTGCCACATCCTTTTACCACCTGTCCTGTTATTTGCTTAATCCTTTTCTTTAAAATGATTAACTTTTAACGTGGCCTCTTCCTGAAGGATAATATCCACAAAATTGCAGTCATAGGATGCTCATTATTCATGTTGATGTCCATGGAAGTGAACACACACTATTAAAATAAAGTGTGCCTATTTGTGTAGTAATTGAAATTACGTAATGCTCCGCCAGTGAGAGATGTAGCCATAAAACTCTGGGTGTGGATCCAGAAAACTCTGACTGGTATGCACGTAATGAATCCCCCCACCAACCTCTAGGTGGTAGAGTTATTGTTTCTCTCAATTTGACTGATGAGGGAATTGACCCAAGGTCACACAGCCAACAAATGGGGGATCTGGGACCCCTGGTTACTGATGCTCCCCCTCCCCACTGCCCTGAAGAACAACCCCCCAATTCCCACTTCACCAACCTCCCTGAATCCCCGGCAGTGGCTTTGGGCCTACTGCTCTGCCAGAGTGACCATCGGGAGGGCCACAAGTGGCTCTCCCTTTGCTCAAAGCTCTGTTTCCCTCCAGCGTTGGATGCCATCATGCAGGGTCCAGAAACCTTCCCCCTATGCCAGCGGCCTCTGAGGAAACCCAGAATGGACAGACAAGAAATTCAGAGCAAGATGTCTTACCCCCATGTAATCAAGATATTGCAAGGGAAAACGTCAAGCAATGCTTCCAAGCAGCATCAAACTCCCCCTCCCCGTAGGACTGTTGGACGTCCCTTTACACAACTCCCCTCTCTGAGCCAGAGCTTCTTTATGCCGCCATGTCAGATCACTGCAGCCAACACCGAGGTTAGGGACCTTTGACTGCATGGAACAGAAATCCATACAGGCTCACTTCAGCAAAAAAGAAATTTATTGGGAAGATTTGGGGAAGCTTGCAGGTCAAAAGAAAAATTGAAACAAAACAAAATAAATCAGACCTCAAAAAGACTAAGAGAGCAAGGATTCAGGCAGCAGGAGCTAAAGCGAAAGCCAGGGCCTTGTGGTGAGTCATGGTTACCCTGCCACAGTCTTCATGCGGCTGATCCATAGACTTGAGCTCCAGAAGCATCCTGAGTTCTGTGTTCACCTCTAGGCCAGGTGATGGGCAGGTGTCTTGGTTGATAGCCGCACAAATCCTGCCCATGGTGAAGAAGGGGGGTGCTCACAAAATCAACACCAGAGCTTCACGATCCTAAAAAGGAGGCAAACCATGGGCATCTGATGTCCTCTGCCACGTGGGCTTTAGAGGATGCTGAGGGGTCCATCATTTGAACACCCCAGCCAATGTTGGGTCCCTATCAGAGCTGTCAAATGAGGACTGCAGTACGGATGTTATCAAACACCTAGCTAGACGTAAGGAAGGGGGACAGGAAACGCTCCTGGGAGCGTCTTGGCCTCCAAGGGGCTCTGCCTCCAGATGACTGTCAAGTCCCTTGGTGGTGACCAGAGGACCAGCGGCAATTCTGAAGTTTCCTCCTCGCTCATCCTTGAAGCCTCCCTCTGTGAGGCTCATTTCCAAAGGTGGGCACAGGATTCCTCCCTCCTGCCTGCCCTTCCACTAATACTGGCTTTGCCACTCCCACCAAGATCTATTTCTGCTGTCCCCTTGAATCTGAGCCGGCCCTCTGCCTGGCTGGATGTGATGCTGTGTGACTTTCCCATATAAAGCTTCAGAAGCCTTGCAGCTTTGGTTTTGTACCCAGTACCTGGAGCTTAGGAGATGTTACCTGTTATGGGTTGAATTGTGCCCCCTCAAATGAGTATATTGAAGCCCTAATCCCCATTGTAACTATGTTTGGAAATAGGGCCTTCAAGGAGATCATTAAGGTCAAATCATAAGGGTGGGGCCTGAATTTAATAAGACTGGTGTCCTTACAAAAGGAAAAGCCATGTGAGGACACTGCTGGCAGGCAGCCATCAGCAAGCCAAGAAGAGAGGTCTCACCAGAAACCAACCCTGCAAGGACCTTGATCTTGGTATTCCAGCCTCCAGAACTGTGAGAAAATACATTTCCATGGCTTAAACCACCCAGTCTAGGGTGTTCTGCTATGGCAGCCCCAGCAGACTCATGCACTACTCATTTGTTGGTTTGAAATCTCAAGAATTATCCCTACTCCCTCTCTTCATCCCACACTCTCTTCCTGGTGGATCGATCCCACGACCTAATTGCCACCTGTATGTTGACAACTACAAAATATATCTTGAATCTGCCCACTTCTCTCCAGTCCCATTGTCATTACCCTAATTCAAGCCAACCTCCTCTCTAGCACAGTATATTAGTCAGCTATTGCTATGATAATGCTGTATAACAAACACCCCCCATGTCAGTGGTTGGTCACAACAAACCTTCACATTTCTTTATTTTTTTTTAAGATTGTATTTATTTATTTGACAGAGAGAGAGAGAGAGAAAGAGAGAAATCACAAGTAGGCAGAGAGGCAGGCAGAGAGAGAGGGGGAAGCAGGCTCCCCACTGAGCAGAGAGCCTAATGCTGGGCCAGATCCCAGGACCCTGGGATCATGACCCAAGCTGAAGGCAGAGGCTTAACCCACTGAGCCACCCAGGCGCCCCAGCATTCACATTTCTTGATGATAGGCTTATGAGTCATTTGGGACAGTACTTGCTCAGGCTATAGGTCAGGTTCTGGTCTTCTGTATTGGTCTCCTCTTTCTCCATGGATCAGCACCTACCCAGGGCAGGTTCTAATGGCAAGTAGCAGATGCATAAGAGTGTAAGCCATATCTTGCAGGTAAAAGCCCCTGCTTGTGTTACACCCACTCATGTTCTATTAAAGCAAGCTCTGCAGTTAAGCCCAAAGATGATGAGGCAGAAAAATATTATTCCTCCCATAAAAGGGAAGCCAGCCAAGAGCCAGGAAGGGAGGAATAATTGAAGGCAAATAATATGTTACCACACCTGGGCTACTATGATAACCTCTATACAGGCAACCTCCAAAAAAACTCTGGAAGAGATATCTTCTAAAAGAATATTCTGATCAAGTTGCTCCTCTGTTTGAAACCATTGGTGGCTTCCCACCACTCATAGGATAAAGTCCAGGTTCCTCCTGTTGTCCGCAAGGTGCTGTGTGATCTGGCACCTTCCTCCCTCCCACACCATCCACCCCAACTCAATCTGTTCCAGCCACACTGGTCTTCTAACTCCTTGAACTCACCAGGACACTTGCCCACTCTTGGCTTCTTTTCTTTTCTTTTTTAAGATTTACTTACTTATTTGAGAGAGAAAGAGAGTACACAGGGAGGGGAAAGAGGGAGAGGATCTTTCAAGCAGAATCCTTGCTGAGCCTAGAGCCTAGAGCCCTATGCAGGACTCTGTCTCAGGACCCATGAGTTCATGACCTGAGCTGAAATCAAGAGTCAGAGGCTTAATTGACTGAGCCATGCAGGAGGCCCATGCTCTTGGCCTTTCCACCTCTGTTTCCTGCACCGGGAAGCTCATTTCTGTCTTCCCCCACCTGCCGTCCTAGAAACCTTCCAGTTCTCCAAGTCCCTATGGAAATGCCATTCCTTTAGGGAGTTCTACCTTGCCCCTCTTCCACCCTGCAACCTTGGATCCCCTCTTACGGATTTTCTAACTGCCTGTGATGGGCTGAGATTCAGGTACTGAAGTCCCAACCCCCAGAACCTCACAATGTGACTCTTTTTACAGAGAGGGTGACTGAGTTAAAATGAGGTCATTGGGGTGGGCCCTATCCAATGATTGCTGTTCTTATAGGAAGAGCAAATTGTAAATTAGGACATACACACAGAGGTAAGACCATGGGACAACGCAGGGAGAAGATGGCCATCTACAAGCCAAGGAGAGCCATCAGAAGAAACCAACCTTGCTGGTTGGTTATCTTGGATATCTAGCCTCCAGAACTGTGACGATATAAATTTTTGTTGTTTAACCCACCCAATCTATGGAATTTTGTTATGGCAGCCCAAGCAGACTAATACACTTCCAGCACTTTCCTTCCTAGCATCATCCACAATGTGAGGTGTTACTGTGTACTTTCCTGTGTGTCCATCTCTCCCACTAGACAGTGAGGTGAGCAACCATACCAGGGACCACATTGTCTTCTTATCCCAAACTCTATCCCCAGCACCTAGCTTGATGCCTTGCATACAGTAGGTGCTAAAAGAAATATTTGCATAAATGAATAAACAAATGAGCCTCATCTCAGGAGACAAAGGGGGGTGAGGACGTTGCAGGGTGGGAGAGGGTCTCAGCACAGACCCACCCTGTGCCTCCCCTGCCTTGGCTCTTCTGTTCCTAATGACCTTCCCAACACAGAACGGCTCAACTATGAGACTTGTGATTTGATTTACTCCCTGGTGACATCATAGCCTTCACCATGGCAACACCCAGCGATGCCTGTCTGCCAGACAAAGTCCCTTCTATCAGGAAAGGGCAAACGGACACCCAGAATGGGAAGAAGTCTCTTGTGAGCACAGCAGCCGTCCCCACAGCCCTGCATGGGCAGCCAGGACCCAGTGGGGCTGTGGCTGGTGTGCAGCCATGTCTCTGTCCCCGGAGAGGGCTGCCAGCCTTCCCTGCCTGCGAAAGAGCTCTTTATCTTTGAGACAGGCCAGCCAGCCGGAAGCAAAATTGTGTAGGTGGAGGCCAAATATAGTACCGGCCCGTCTGTCTGGTTTACCTGCAGCATCTGCTCGTAGCCGCTCAGACACCTGCGCAAAGCTCTTGCTTCCCGTCTGTACATCATCTTTCCTTCCTGGCTTTGTGCTTCCCCTCCTGCCTGCCATCCTCCCCACACCGACCTCCTCCATTTTCTTTTTTCTTTCCTTCTTTTTTTGGGGGGGCCAAAATCGACTGAAAACCCACTGTGTGTCAGGCACTAGCTTAGACAGGAGTGTTTGCCTGTGCTCAAAGGGGTCTCTGCCTTATAAAGGAGTTAAGCCCCCATGCTTCCCCTTTTGGAGGGGCTTGACAGTAGGAAGCTTTGAAGGAAGCTTCAAAGAGAAGAGACATATTGCTGGTATCATGAGTGAAATCTTGGAACGCATTTTTTGCATCAACAAGGTTCTAAGTGGCCATTGAGTGTCGTTGAAACACTACTACTAATCCTCAGAGTATTTAGGGGATTTTGAGGGCCAGTCTGGAAATCCAACTACCATCTTACCTAGGCAAAGGGATTCCAGATTTCAAACGTTTAGACGCTACCTTCGTATTGGCCAAGCGCTCTGTCTGGTGGTATCCCTGAGGCCCTCAGACCTCCTTAATCCCCACAAAGGGATCAGAAACTTAGGAGACATCACAGTTTTGTCCAGGGCTTACCCCCAGAGAAAGGGCTGCCCAGTAATGAAACAACTTGGTACGTAACAGCCAGTGCAGTTTTGCATCGGGGGCACCTGGGCTCCCACCGACCACTCCCCTGGCTGGCTGGCTGATCTTAAGTGAGATGCCCTCCTTCCAGAGGCTCAGTGTTTTCAGCTATAAAGTGGGGATGGTCCCCCATCCATTTCAGGATCATTGGGGAGTGATGACTCAACCTGGTCTAAGGAAGGCACAGGATACACACCAGCTGTTAGAATAGCTTCTTCAGGAAGGTAGAGCCTGCCTTAGAGTCACCCCACTGGCGGAAGTGTCAGCAGGAAGGGCAAGATGTTGAGAGATGCCTCCTGAGCTGGCAGAGAAGCCAAGACAATCTGCTCTAGAAAGATCCCAGCAAGCTGCCTGGGTCAGGGGAAATCCAACTGTGATGACACGGCACCGACTTTGCAAGATGTTACCTAACTGTGGATGCTTATGAGGGACAAGCAACCACTGAGCTGATTTCTTTTCCCATAGATTAGTAACATCTCCCCGGCCCTTACCAGAGCTGGAAAAATGAGGACTTTCTGGACAAGCTTTCAGGCTGTCGACCTTTGATAAGTCACCCGAATCCAGAAATCAGATTTTATAACTGGTCTCTGCATTGTCACCAATCACGTTGGTGGGTTGAGAACAGCACTGGCCTGTGGGTTCTTGAAGGGCTGTGCCTTTTTGATCTGTATAGTTCCCAAACATAGTAGGGCATGGCACACAGTAGGTGCTCATAAATGTTTCTTGGATGGATGGCTGAATCTATGAAGTACAGTGAGCTGAACTGAAAATTGCTTCCTTTCTGCCAGACAAGTCCAGAAGCATGTGAAGACCCTGGGCTTGGGGAGCAATGGGGCTCAGGCTCTGAGAAAAATTATGAAGACCACGAAAGTAATTGAACCCTTAGGGGCCTTGAGACCCAGAGTAAACCATTCCTTATCCATGTACAAAGCATATTTCATAGAGGAAGGGACTGTGGGCTTAGGGACTAGCCCCATCCAGCCTCTCCTGTTGATGGTGAGGGCTTGGCTCTGTTTCCTCTCTATAGCAAGGGCATAATGGCATCTCCCTTGAGGCTTCTTACAAATTTTTAAAAATTATTTTTATTAACATATAATGTATTTATTTGCCCCAGGGGTACAGGTCTGTGAATTGTCAGGCTTACACATTTCACAGCACTCACCATATCACATACCCTCCCCAATGTCCATAACCCAGCCACCCTATCCCTATATGCCACCCTCAGTTTGTTCGTGAGATTAAGAGTCTCTTATGGTTTGTCTCTCTCCTGATCCCATCTTGTTTCATTTTTTCCTTCCCTACCCCCAAAACCTCCACCCTGCCTCTCAACTTCCTCATATCAGGGAGATCATATGATAATTGTCTTTCTCTGATTGACTTATTTCGCTCAGCATAATACCCTCTAGTTCCATCCATGTCGCTGCAAATGGCAAGATTTTATTTCTTTTGATGGCTACATAGTATTCCATTGTATATATATATACCACATCTTCTTTATCCATTCATCTGTTGATGGACATCTAGGTTCTTTCCATAGTTTGGCTATTGTGGACATTGCTGCTATAAACATTGGGGTGCAGGGGCCCCTTCGGATCACTACGTTTGTAACTGTAGGGTAAATACCCAATAGTGCGATTGCTGGGTGGTCGGGTAGCTCTATTTTCAACTTTTTGAGGAAACTCTATGCTGTTTCCCAAAGTGGCTGCACCAGCTTGCATTCCCACCAACAGTGTAGGAGGGTTCCCCTTTCTCCACATCCTTGCCAACATCTGTCATTCCCTGACTTGTTAATTTTAGCCATTCTGACTGGTGTGAGGTGGTATCTTATTGTGGTTTTGATTTGTATTTCCCTGATGCCGAGTGATGTGGAGCACTTTTTCATGTGTCTGTTGGCCATCTGGATGTCTTCTTCGCAGAAATGCCTGTTCGTGTCTTCTGCCCATTTCTTAATTGGATTATTTGTTCTTTGAATGTTGAGTTTGATAAGTTCTTTATAGATTTTGGATACTAGCCCTTTATCTGATACATCATTTGAAAATATCTTCTCCCATTCTGTCAGTTGTCTTTTGGCTTTGTTCACTGTTTCCTTTGGTGTGCAAATGCTTTTGATATTGATGAAGTCCAGTAGTTCATTTTTGCCCTTGCTTCCCTTGCCTTTGGCAAAGTTTCTAGGAAGAAGTTGCTGCAGCTGAGGTCGAAGAGGTTGCTGCCTGTGTTCTCCTCAAGGATTTTGATGGATTCCTGTCTCACATTGAGGTCTTTCATTCATTTTGAGTCTGTTTTTGTGTGTGGTGTAAGGAAATGGTCCAGTTTCATTCTTCTGCATGTGGCTGTCCAATTTTCCCAACACCATTTGTTGAAGAGACTGTCTTTTTTTTTTAAGATTTTATTTATTCATTTGACAGACAGAGATCACAAGTAGGCAGAGATGCAGGCAGAGAGAGAGGAAGGGAAGCAGGCTCCCCGCTGAGCAGAGAGCCCAATGCAGGACTCGATCCCAGGACCCTGAGATCACAACCAGAGCCAAAGGCAGAGGCCTCAACCCACTGAGCCACCCAGGCAACCCGAGACTGTCTTTTTTCCACTGGACACTCTTTCCTGCTTTGTCGAAGATTAGTTGACCATAGAGTTGAGGGTCTATTTCTGAGCTCTCTCTTCTGTTCCATTGATCTATGTGTCTGTTTTGTGCCAGTACCATACTGTCTTGATGATTACAGCTTTGTAATAGAGCTTGAAGTCTGGAATGGTGATGTCACCAACTTTGGCTTTCTTTTTCAACATCCTTCTGGCTATTCGGGGTCTTGTCTGGTACAATATAAATTTTAGGATTTTTTGTTACATTTCTTTGAAAAAAATTTATGGTATTTTGATAGGGATTGCATTAAATGTATAGATTGCTTTAGGTAGCATAGATATTTTTATAATATTTGTTCTTCCAATCCATGAGCATGGAATGTCTTTTTTCCATTTCTTAATGTCTTTCTCAATTTCTTTCATGAGTACTTTAGTTTTCTGAGTACAGATTCTTTGCCGCTTTGGTTAGGTTTATTCCTAGGTATCTTGTGGGTTTGGGTGCAATTATAAATGGGATCAACTCCTTAAGTTCTTTTTCTTCTGTCTTGCTGTTGGTGTATAGAAATGCAACTGATTTCTGTGCATTGATTTTATATCCTGACACTCTACTGAATTCCTGTATGAGTTCTAGCAGTTTTGGAGTGGAGTTTTCTGGGATTTCCACATAAAGTACCATATCATCTGCAAAGAGTGAGAGTTTGACTTCTTCTTTGCTGATTCGGACGCCTTTTATTTCTTTTTGTTGTCTGATAGCTGAGGCTAGGACTTCTAGTACTAGGTTGAATAGCAGTGGTGATAGTGGACATCTCTTGCAAACTTTTTATGGAGATAATGCTAGCTAAGCAGTTTGCATAGAGCCTGACATATATACATGCATAGTAAATATGTTAGTGTTGTGTATGCATAACATAACGTACATATGTAATAACATAACATTAGTTATATATACCATTAACAAAATGTATCAGTGTTTATAACATGTAAACACCCAGTAATAATATCATTGCTGAGACAGAGGGACCTGGGGCAAGGAGCAGATACAGGGAGAATAAGAAGTTTACCTTTCTTTAGTTACATCGCTTCTTTAGTCTTTCCTTTCCTGGGTGCAGTGACCCTTGGGGGTAGGGGGCGGACAATGACACCCCCATCCGAGCCCTGCTCAGAGAGAGGGCGCTATCTGATCTGTGAAGAGAGCCCCAAATTTCAGCCCAAAGGAAGAGAGACTGAGAACCACCATGTGGTCCATGGAGAAAGCATGATTGAGCTTGGAGTTCTGAATGGGCCTTCTGCCAGCCGTGACGAAGTGGGCAACAGGTGGGCAGCGGCAGAGTCCAGGAGCCCAGTTAGGGGCCCGATATGCCTGTGAAAGAGAAGAAAGGAGGTGGTGGCTATGGGTAAGGGGGATGGGAAACAGATTTGGAATATAGTTTCAGAATACCGATGGAGCACCTTTCCTATCACCTCTGATCTCTCCATAGCCACTCCGGGCCTTCCCTCCAAATCTTCACCCGGAACTCCCCTGACAGTTTCAGATCAGATCTGATCTGCATCAGCCCCTGCTTTAAAGCTTTCTGATGGCTTCCTACCACCCTTGAGATTAAAGCCAGATTCCTCAGCACAGTCTGCAAGGCTCTGCCAGGTCTGGCCCTCATCCTCTTTTGTCCATCTGCACCACACAGGCTTTGTACACACTGTTCCCTCTGCCTCTGCTCTTCCTCCTCCTCCCCCTCCTCTAATGAACACTCGTGCTTTTGGATCTCAACTCAAGTAGGCTTCCAACCTCCCTGATTAGGCCAAATTCCCCGTGTCAGGCAAGCTCTATAGAGCTCTCTTGGTGGCATCTGTCCCATTAATTAGCAGCTCCCTCTTCCACTAAAATATAATCTCTACAAGGGTCAGTCCTGTGCGTGTTTGCACTCTCTCCCTGCATTCCCAGGGCTTGGCACGTAGGTGTGCTCAATGAACAACTTGAGCAAATGAATGAGTGCCCGCCTTCGGCCAGGCATGGCG
The DNA here is from genome assembly GCA_004024625.1 of Mellivora capensis. Classification (NCBI taxonomy): domain Eukaryota; kingdom Metazoa; phylum Chordata; class Mammalia; order Carnivora; family Mustelidae; genus Mellivora; species Mellivora capensis. Next base: position 43,080 of record PISX010004553.1, read on the forward strand.
CTAGGCACTTGGGAAGGCATCAACAGGCAGGGATTTTTCAGGAGTGGAGGAGCAGCCCCTGGGAGGGAGATGTCCTTCTGAAGCTCTGTCCCTGTTTCCTTGTGTCTCCTCATCGGTATTCACAGCACTGGAGCATCTCAAAGGCTGGCATCCCCTTGGCAACGTTGCCACCAGCCTGGCATGATCTGATACTTATCTGGACCACACTGGCTGTGCCCAGCCTCAGAGGAGCTCAGGAGGATGCCATGGCAACGGCCTAGCTCCTGGGAAGGCCCAGACTTCTCCTGGGCATGCCAGATCAAGCTTCTCCACTCTCTGGCAACAGAGTCTGGGGTCCAGCCTTATAGGGACAAAATCTTTGAAGGAGAAAAACCAGCTTGAACCTTGCTGGGAATGCATCCTTGCACTCCATTGCCTCTGAGAGCCCAGGGGAACCACAGACCCATCGGTCCTAGCCATGGGCCTGTCTGCATGTCAACAGTGACTGTCCCCACGGGGACGACTTTCCTTGGTGAGGATGGGGAATCACGTTGAAAGAGGTCACAGAAAGCTCCCATGTGGGGTTTGGAGGGAATGGTCATGATGCCAAGAGACGGGTTCAAATCTTAGCTGTGCCTTCTAATTCCCTTTACCTCTGAGTCCAGTGTCCTCCTTTACAAACTAGGGATTGTAAAGAATAATAATTAGAATAATAAAGAATAATAATAATGATGATGCAGAACAGGAAGGACTCCTTCATGGAACAGCTGTTTATTGAGCATCTGCTGTGTGCCAGGTCCTGTGCTCAGCGCTGGAGCTGCCCTGGGGAACAGACGGGACATGGTATTCATCCTCTGAGGAGCTTGTGGTCCCGGGGGTTGGAGAGGGGGTAGATGACAAACACACAAATGAACAGAGAAATTTCAGGTTGTAGGAAGAGCTACTAAGGAGACAAAAGGATGCCGTTTGCTTAAGATAAACTAAGAAGAGTTTGTATCTTGGCATCAGTAGTCAGGGAGGACCTCCATGAGGAGGTGACATTTCTAGTGAGACTTTAAGGGGATTCTGCCAAAAGTGAGGGGCTGGACACTCCCTGGGGGAGGGAGCAGGGTCCCGGGGAGGCCCTGGGGGCTGGGCTTGTGGAACTGAGAGGAGAGGAAGTATCTGGAACACAGGTTGAAGAGGGAAACTGGGCCCTGGGCCAGGTCATCCAAGACCAAGGTGATGATCCCATCAAATGTAAACAAAGACCTATTTGGATTTTGAGCGTGATGTAATTCCCAAAGTTGCTTTAAGCAGGGCAGGGAGGTGATTTAATTTATGTTTTTAAAAGTCACTTTGCAGGGCGAAGCAAGAGGGAAGCAGAGCCATAGGAGGCCACTGCAGAGTGTGGGGATGGCGGGCGGGGGCGCTCAGGGCAGAGGGATGGACCTAAGAGATATCTGGGAAAGAGCATCTGCTATGCCTGCTGATGGACTAATCACAGATAGATAGCTTGATTATTTTGTATCATAAGAACCACTGATACTCTTCGTTTCAATGCCTTCCTCAACCAGGAAGTGCTCCAGACCACACTTTACACACTTCTCTCCCTCTGGCCCGGGGTGCTGGCCCCCAAGTCTTCCTGCACTCAGTCTCCCAGCCCCAAGCTGGCATCGACATCAGTGGGCTGCGTCGACTTCAGCTCAGCCAGGAGCACCACGCCACCCGAATTAACATGTATGAGTTCATCTTGGCCAAGCAAGCAAGAAACCAGGCACACCAGCTCCTTTCTAGGCTGTGTTTGGGAAACACTGGGGCCCAGAGAGGTTAAGAGACTTACTTACCTAAGAGATGTCCTTAGAGAATTTGCTTCAGTAAATAGCTAAGGATTCATTTATTCAATAAACCCATCGAGCTTCTGTTACCTATTGTGAACACTGGCTGTTCATTAACTCTCGCAGGCCCAGCACCCAGGCAGCCTCTGGAGTTTCGAAAACAAATCAGAGAAAGCCCCCTGACCTTGCAAAGCCTGCAGTTTTGTGGGTGGAGCGGGGGGGTGGAGTGTGTTTGGGGGGAGGACACTGAGGACGTCTCCAAAGGAAAGGGGCGGAATGCAATAGAGGAACACAGTAGCAAAGACACCCCCAACAGCCTACAGAAAAGCAAAGGCAAATGGTGCAGCAACCTGATAAACATGTATCTGGTATGAACATAGAATACATACATCCAAAGGACGTGGAAATATTGTTCTCGAGCTTTTTACCCGTCTTCCTTACAAGTTGTGCTTAGCCTATTCATTTGGACCACACATGAAAGCAGACTCAGAGGGTAAGGTAAATGTCGTCCTTGTCTCATCGGAATGGTCCCACATTCCAAACTGTGTGGCTATTGTTCTATGCAGGTGAAGCTGCCTTGGCTTCTGGGGCGCCCTGAATAACATAAGCTCCTTGAAGAAAGAGATCATGACCTTGGATTTCTTGGCATCTTCGTTTTTCCTTCTTCAATAATGACTTAACAAACGCTTACTATGCGTTGGATTGTAGATACTGGAGCCATTGGGCAGTGGCGATGATGGCGTGGTGGCCGTGTTATCTTCTTCTCAGTGTCCTCTGAGCTCCAAACTCATATATCCAACTATGAACTCTCCCCAGATACCTGATTTGCCGTAAACTCATTATGTTCAACATAAATTTCTAGATTCCTACCCGTGCTGCCTCCGACCTGGTCCTCCCCACCTTCTGTGAAGGGCACCCATCTCACTGCACAAGCCCATAACCTAGGAAGTGCCCTCGGTTCTTCTCTTTCCCATACTGCCCCTGACCCAAGCCACCAATGCTGTCACCACCATCCCCCCTCCACTCACTCCGTTACTTCTGTTTCCATGATAGCTTCCCCCTTGACCTTCTCCCAGCTCACCCCACTCGAATCCATTCCCTACACAGTGGCTAGGATGATCCCATCAAATGTAAACAAAGACCTATTTCTCCCACTTTATCATCTCCACACGTTTTCTTTGCTCTCAGAGTAAAATTCTTGCTCCGCAGAGACAGGAGCTGCTCCTGTCGCCCCACTGCCCCTCCCCCACTATGTGGACCACTCTTACATTGCTCCAGCTAGCCTGCTCCCCTTCTCTTCCTGGAGCCCATGGCACCCCTCCCACGCTTTGCACCTGCTACACCTCTGCTTCTCCCCAACCCCATTCTCTGAGCAGCTGGATCCCTCCTCACCTGCTTCCACTCAGATGTCACTGCCTCAGAGGAGCCTCCCCTGACTTCCGGATCTGACATCAGACCCTTCACCCTAGTGGCTCTGTGCCATGTCACTCAAATTGTCCCCTCTGAGGCTTTTCTCCAACCTTGAATGTTCTCATGACTGCAGAACACAGGATTCATGACAGCAGGGGCAGTGTCCCTGCTCACAACTGTGGCCCCGAGGCTGGCAGAGGAGACACTCAAATAGTTGTTGAACTGAAACAAACCAAACAAAAACAGAAAAAGCTTCCCAGAGCTGTGTTGAGAATTATGTGAAACAGTGAGTGTACGTGTATGTGTGCACATGCGCACGTGCAAAAGCACCTGGCACGGTGCCAGGCTCATTGTAGGTCCGCAATGTACAGAGTGTCCCAGGCTGGCCTGCAGATTTGTAGGGACTTGAAATGCATTCTCTCCTCTTCTCCCAGGAAAAAGCATGAAGAGACGAGAGGACAAGAAACATAAGAAGTGCTCCAGCCCACACTTGAAGCGATATATGCTCCTTTGTTCTCCTTCCTTCCTTCTCTGTGATGCGTCTATGTTTCAAAAGCCGAAGAGCACAGTCCGAGATTGATAGCTTCTCAGAGATTCGGCCCTTCTCCATCCCCTGAGCGATCTCCCCTTGCCTCCTTCCCATCGCTGCTGAACAGCCACCTGTTCCGAGCCGCCCACGTCTGTCCAGGCACCCGCCTGTCCCTGCGGCGCTGAGCCATCCTGGACCCCTGGCCAGGGTGTCTGTGTTCCTGCCTCTGGGACGGCTTTGAAGCCAGGAGCTGTCACTGCCTATTTGTTTGTACCGACTCACCATGTAGGATAACAGAGCATGAATAAGAAACAGGTACCTGATGGCAGAGCAGCTGTCTCCCGCCAGCACTGACCTCTGCCAGCTGCCATCTGCAAACCCCAGGCAACCCACATTCTGGAGAGGTGGCAGGGTGCAGGGGACACACCCTGGAGGTGGAAGCAGAGCACACTTCACCTCAGCACGCAGGGACCCAGCCCCTCCGGGTGCCACCAGCCACGTCTGGGTTCCGGCCCTGACTGTGCCACTAAGCCAGGAGACTTGGGTAAGTCCCTTCACTCTTGTGATCATCCATTTCCTCATCTGTAAAGTGGATATAATAATAATTCCAAATGGGTACCTAGGATTTATATTTTTGATCAAGGTCTCTTCCTGAAGGGTTTCATTCCATTTCATTTATTCGGTTATTCAAAAAATATTTACTGAGTGCCTGCCCTGTGCCAGGCACCATTCTGGGTGTCGTGTACAGGTGCCAAAGGAGATGAGATATTAGCCTTCCTGGAGGCATCTTTGCCATAGGGGAGAAAGACATGCACCATGTGATCCCATGGTAAGACGTTCAGTGCGGTCTTGATAAGCGTCATAAAGTCTACAAAGGACTGGTGCTCAGGGCAAGGAGACTGACCTGGGGAATTTGACCTCGAGCATCCCACAAGGAAGTGATCCTTGAGCTGACATCTGATGAAGTAGAGGTGTTCATTAAGAGAGGAGGGAAGAACGTTCCAGAGAAAAGGAACAGCTCTGAGTCAGAAGGTAGCCTGGAGACCAGGGGGGCCTGGCAGGGAATACAGTGTTTTTGGAGGATGCAGAGTGGAAACGAAGTGGGAAAGTCATCAACGGCCAGATCCGTGGGTGGTCCGACAGACCATCTGTGGGTTGGCCGAGGTACAGAGGAATTATGTCTTTATCCTGAGAGTAATGGGAAGTGTTTGCACACTTAAACAGGGTCGGACGCTCTGCAGGGTTCCCTCTGGCAGCCACATGGAGAACTGATTGAAGGGGCCTGGGGGAAGCAAGGGCCTGGAGGCTATGGCAGTCACCCTTGAGGGCGCTGAGGGAGAATTGGAACAGTGGTGGCATCAGAGTCAGAGGGAATGTCCAGTGGAGGGCTGCACAGTGGGATGGACGGGGTTGCCATTCATCAGGGGGTGACAGGAATTACCATCGCCACTCTGGAGATAAGAGAATCAAGCCTCAGAAAGGGAAGTGGTCCCCGCAAATAGGAAGTGATAGGACCAGGCTCATGGCCTGTCTTCGGACTCAGGGGTTCAATCCCCAGGAGACTGGTGTCAGATATCATCATGTAGGTGAGCACCGAGTGGCTGGGGGAAGACTGGTAACCAAGGCCAGGGCTGACTTCTTTCCTGAAGCTCATGCTGTCAAAGGTGATGAGAGCAACCTCTGGGTTGACCGGTTCTATCTTCAGCCAAAGCCCAAGGGTGCCAGCCATGGGCGGGAGGGGGAGAGCGAACTTGAGGGTCAGCTGGAGACAGGACCTGGAAAGAGTGGAGACGACAAGCTCCGGATGCACGCAGACCTGGGTGCAAATCCTGCCTTTACCCCCTTTCAGCCATGTGCCCCACGGCCCTGCCAGTAACTCCCAGCACGTGATCTGAGCTACAAGCCTTTGTAACCCAGACTGGGCTCCCTGAAGTTGCCAGTGTCCCTCTCCCTTAAGACTGAGCTGCCCTATCTCTCCAAGGATGTCCTGAGGGGGGTGTCGTGCAGACTCTCGTGAGGGTGGTAAGCATCAGAGACAGAGTGAGGAGGTCCTCCCTGCAGCAAGATTTCAAGGCAGAGGTGGCAGGAGTGGTCTGCCCAGTAGGGAGGACAACTGGATCATTGACATCGTTCTAACTTAGCACTGCACGGTGGTAAGACAGACTGATTAGTCCAGCTGATGGTTTTGAGCTCTCCGCAGACAATGCAACTTCTCTCGCCCGAACTCAGAGCAGATGGCTACCAGTGTCCCTCAAGGCCCCTCCCACCTTCACCCCCCTAGGCCCAATGCCAATCCCCACCACACACACACCACTGCCACCTTCTCTGGGGAGGAGAGGAGCGGTTTGCCCTAACTCTCTGAAGGGATGCGGTCATGTTCATGCATTCACTTATTCAACAAATATTCATGAAGCCCTATGTGCCTCAGGATCAGCAGGGATGTTAGCATGGGACTGCTTATGAGAGAGACTCATTAGTCCATGCTCTCGTTCACTTATTCATCCAACATGGTATTAGTTGAGCACCTACTATATGCTGGGCTGTGCACTGAGCACAGGCTACTATTGCTCCTTGGTCAGCTGATCTAGCTGGGACAGTCAGCTTCCTCAAAGAGCTGGGGCTTCACCTTAGAGGGACAAGTGAGAGATAGCTAAACAGGAACAGGGAAGGGCATCTTTGAGCACCAACGGGATTAACGGTTGGTCGGTTCAACCCCAGAGGTTCGAAACAACCCAGCATGCGAGGAACCACAAGTAGTTCTACGTGGCTGGGGGAAGGGTCTATCTGGGGGACTGGGCAGGAGCAGGACCAGAGAGAGGGCGTGGCAATATCATAAAGGGCCTTGAATGCTAAGCTAAGAAGGGGACTTTCTACCGAAAGCTGTGGAGGGACATTGAAAAGGTTTAGGCTGGGCTGAGAATGGGATAGTAAGTAGGGACCAGCCAGAGAACTGGCTATGGCGTGGGGATAGGAAGCCATGAGGAGGCTGGAACTGAGGCAGGGGGTGGAAAGGAGGCATGTGCTCAGAAGACATCAGGAAGCCAAAATCTGCAAAAGGTGGCTTATCTCTTTTCTACTGCCAGAAAATGCTGCTAACCAAACCACTCCACTCCCAGTGACTTACAACAACAATCATTTGTTCTAGATCAGCTAAGAGTAGGCTGATCTCAGCGGGGCTAGACTGGGGTGGTTTGATCCTGCTCCCTATGTCCCTCCTCCTTCTCCTGGCCCCAGCGCATCATTCTAGGCTTGTTCTCACGGCAACCAGGGCAGAGGCAAGCGAGAGCAAGCCCAATCAGGTGAGCATTTTGCAAGCCTTTGGTTACGTCACACCCTCCAGCATCCCATTGGTTGTCACAGGGCAGATGTCAAGGTGAAGGGGCAGGGGTAGCCGCCTTGCAGCCAAATCACGGGGCACAGAGGACGCATGGATATAGGAGCACTGATGATCTGGGAGGATTTCACTATTTCCTGCAGCAGAGGAGGGGCTGGAAGGGAAGGCAAAGAAAGAAAGGGAGGTCATGAGTTTGTTGCCAAGAATGTACCCCGTGTCTGTCCACTGCCTCCAAAGCTGGGACTTGGTCCCTTTTGCACCCCAAGCCATATAGCCACAGGAATTAAGCCTGAGACGGGGGCTGTCTCCCACACTCTGTGCGTGCAGCCTGGCTACCATGCCCAGGGGGTTCTGGTGAAAGAGCCCACCCACTGCCCATTACCCCAGCTGGACCCTCCTGATCTGCCTGCCAGCCCTGCCCTGGGCCCCCAGGCTGTGTTGCTGGAGGACTCGCTTTCCCTTCTCACCCAGACTGTGTTGATTACACATTCCGGAGGCTTGTTTTCCTCTGTGTGGGCAGAAACAGTTGCACGATTGCTTCCAATTCTGCAAACAGAGGGCTGGGTGGGAAGAGAGGTGTGTGTCTGGGGACAGGAGGAACCTACTGCTTCTGTCCTCACTGGGGTCCCCTCTTCCCCTCTATACCACCTCCTCCTCTCTTGCCGTCCCTCTGGACCATCCACCTGATTTCTCCAACTGCACAAGAAATGGGAAAGAGATTTAATCTCCCCTGAGGAACCCTGTACCCTAGCTGACCCAACCAGGTGATCTTAGGGTATGTCATCTCCTCTTTCTGGGTCTGAGTGTTCACACCTATAAAACAGTAACACCGCTCTAGGGAACACTTAATGCTTACTTTAAGACTCATGGGATGCTAACTAAGTGCCATACTTTCTTAAATGTTTTGCAAATGTGAACTGATATAATAACACTTGGAGTATCCCCATTTTACAGAGGAGACACCCTGAGGCACAGACAGGTTAAGTGATTTCCCCAAGGGTGAACAGCCAGGGAGTAAGAGAGTCAGGGCTCGAAGCCAGGCAGTCCAATGCCCAAGTCCACACTCAACTACCTTTTTATACTGACACGTGCTTTCCTCTCCTCTCTGAATTTCTAGAAGTCCAGAGAACTGGCCATGCGGAGTCATGTACCAGTCCCACATCTTCATTACCTTCCGAATGCCTTTTGTAGGTTGAATTGTGTCCCAGGAAAAGATATGCTCAAGTCCTAACCCCTGGTGTATGAACATGACCATCTTTGGGATGGGGTCATTGCAGGTGTAATCAGGTGGGGATGAGGAAGGGTCCTAACCAGCGCCAGGAGCTTGTAGAAGGGAAAGGAGAGGGGAGTTTGGAGACAGACACACCGAGATATGGAGACACACCTGTATGAGGCTGCGTGACACAGAGGCAGGATCCAGCCATGCAGCTGCCAGGGGAGGAAGGCAGAGGATCACCTCGAGCCCCCCAGGGTGCAGAAAGCAGGAAAGGCTTCTCCCCTAAGCCTTCAGAGGGAGCAAGGCCCTGCGGACACTTGATTTTGGATGTCTAGCCTCCGGAACTGTGAAAGAATAAGTGTCTGTTCTTTCAAGTCACTCATTTTGGGGCCACTTATCCCCGCAGCCCTGGGAACCTGAGACAGTTGGTAAGGAAATCTCAGGGCTTCAAGCAGAGGCAGCTCTGGAAAACACCTACAAGCTGGCAGGCTTCTCTCCCCTCCCAGACCTGGACTCAGTTCCTCCGTCTCCTGCCACCTGTGTTTCTCCTGATGGCCTCATGGCCACTCCCCCAGGCCGACCTTGAATCCCAGAGAACTGGGGTCCTCTAATGCAATCTCCAGGTGTGGGGCAGCTGAGTAGAAAGGATGATTCTGGAAGTGGCCTGAACGAGGTGGGGTGGGGTGGGGCATAAATCTTGAACTTCATTGGAGTTTAGAATTGGGCTCTGGGGAAGGCTGGGAATTCCAAATGGCTGTGCCCCTTAAGCCCCAGTCTGTTACCTGCAGAAGAAAGTGGCTCAAGGGGATTTCAGGTGCCAGTCCCACCCCCCTCCCAGACTCCATCCCTCACCCTTCCAAGAGCAGGGCAGATTTGCCTGCTTCCTGGGGGATCGCGAGCATTCAAGCATTCTAGACAGAGTCTGGGGGTAAGTGTTCAGGGGACCGCCAAGTGAAAGGAAGGTTGGTTGGGAACCCTTGTGCCTCTTCCCACTTGGGCGGGTTCCTGGCATCTGTGTCTCCATCCTCAGCACCTTTTCCATGCACGGGACCCAAAGCCTGGCTCACTGTGGGTGAGCGACAGCGCTGCAGTGAATCCTGCCTTGTATCTCCAGTCTAGGCTGAAGTTCTGCTCGGGCTAGCTCCTGTCCCTTTCCACCCCTCCATTCCCCCTGCCCAGCAGGACCCTCCCAAATCCCTCCCTCTAAACTGTTCTCCAGAATCCTCTTGCTGGGGCCTCCCGGTCAGCTGGCTGATACCTGCAGTGCTGGGAAAGACCTGGGGTTTCAGGTAGACATTGAATGAAGGTCTGGGGGAACGTTAGTGTCCAGGGAACCCTAAGATGTGACTCTCTAGTGGTGGAACCATTGTTCTCAAGCTTCCGACTAAGATCACATGTCTTGGATCCCATGTGACCTCTCTGCTTCTTTCACCCCTTCCTTGCCCCAGGGCATCTGCCCGCTGTCCCCATCCCACCCTCAGACTCCACCCTCCTGAGACAGAGAGTCCAGAAAAAAGACTCTGAATGTCACCTGATACGTGGTGAAGTAGGCAGGGTGGAGAGACGGAGTCAGAAAGACCTGGATTTGAATTTTGATTCTCCCACTTGCTGTGTGGCCTTGGGCAAGTTACTTCACCTCTCTGGGCTTGTTTTTGACATGAAGAAGAATATAGCCTCCACCACCCAGCATGTAGCACAAAGCAAGTGAGCATGCCCTTCTTCCAGGCCCTTCATGCTGTGTATGGCACGTAGTGTGTGGCACATAGGTGTGTCATGGGAAGTCCCCACTCGACAGAGTCTGAGAGGCACGAGTTCACGTCCATTCCCATCCTCTCCTACCATGTGTCCTTGGGCGAGTCATGTCACCTCTCTGAGCTGCAGTGCCCCTCTCACGGTGGGATGAAGCCCCTCTTCTCAGGGTTTTAGAAGGACTAAATGAGAAGAACAGGGGGAGGGTTGCTAGCTGGTTCTGTTCTCCCTGAGCATTTACCTTCTCAGCCCAGGGCTCCTTCACTCTAGAATCCAAGTTAGGTTTCACAGACCCTCCAGGCAGACCTCTAGCTTCCAGATCTCTTTGTCCTTGATAGGATAAGCCTCTGGTTTTCTGGGTGATCCAACTTCATACCCTAGAGGCCAGACCTCTAGTCTGATGCCTCCTGGAGCTGCATCGAAAAGCCTAGCAATTTCTCTTGTGACTTCGGCATAACACAGGGCAAGAGGCAAGGGCTCGGGGCTCTAGGGCTAGACAGACATGGCCAAAGTAAGTAGAACCACCTGCTTGGCTGCATCGTGGCCCAGGGGGTGAGGGGGCCACTCTGTGATGGAGCCACAGCCAGGACTTGCTGGAGGACAAGGAGACGCAGAGGGACCCAGGTCTGCTCCAGTCCCAGGGAGAGGGGTCCTGGGGCCATGGCAGGCCCAGCACAGGGCTGAAGGGCCGGAAGCGCCCCTGTTCCCTCAAGGAGGGCCCACCCATAAGCCTGTTATCACCAGCCAGGCCCTTCCCATCAGCCCCAGCAGGAATTAGCAGAGGCTCCTAAGTGGCCTCCAGCTTCCTCCAGTGGTCAGGAGGAGGGGGAGGAGGGGAAGGATGGGGAGAAGGGAGGAGGGGGAGGAGGGGAAGGAGGGAGGAGGGGGAGGAGGGAGCAGCACTCGCGGTGTGCGCATAGGGTGATTGTCATGGTTACGCTCTGACAAAACCGATGGCTCTGCTTCCTGCAGGCCACCTAACCCGCCATGGCCATGTGGGCATCCATCATGCCCGCGGCCAGGGCGCCAGGCACTGGGCTTGGGCACTGGAGCCCAGCCCTGGCCACCCCCTCCAGCAAGTCTGTGTCAGGGGAGGCAGCCTTGGGGGCTGTGGACAAAGGGAGTATTTGCCCAAGCACGTGTTGCTTCTGGGGAGGTCAGAGCTGGTCCAGCTTGCTGAGGGAGAGGGGCCGGCTGCTGGGCTGTCCTGAGTGTGTGTGCGGAGGGTAAGCTCGGGGGTGTCAACAGGACGACTTTGGTGGGAGGCTTCTGTGTGCCGCGGGCTCTACTAGCGCCTGTGTTGGGTTGTGCACAGTGTGTATCTGCTCTGGGGAGGGGGTCAGAGATGACGGGGTTCAGGATGTTCCAGCACAAGAAGTGAGAAGTATTACTACCACATGTTGCTGCTGGAATCCTCCTCTCTCCCGCCCTCTCTCCCCCCTCCCTCTCTATCTCTCATCCTCTCTCTCTCTCTCTCTCTCACCCTCTCTCTCTCTCCCTCTCATCCTCCCTCTCTCTCTCCCCACTCCTTCCCTCTCTCTCTCTCTCTCTGGACCTCTCTATTTCTCTCTTCTTTTCTGTGTGTGATTCTCTCTGATCTCCTTCTCTGTGTCTCTCTTCTCTGTCTCTGCCTCCCTCCTACCCCCCATCCCAGCCACCTGTTTCCACCATCGTAGGGTCCCCATCATCTCGTGTCTTGTCCTCCGGAGCCCTGGGGCTACCAGGAGGTCTGCAGGCTGTCCATCCCTGGCTGCCTGGCTTGTGCCGTCTGCCCTCCAGGTGCCCAGCGTGGGACTGTCCCCCTAGCCACCGGCTGAGTGCGGCACATGTCCCCTACCTCCTGCCAGGTAAGCAGGGCTCCAGGACTGAGAAGTGTCCTCCAGTGGTGGGAGGTGGGCGGTGGGCGTGGGAGGCGGGCAGGCGCGGGGGACTTGGTCCCGAGTGCAGCAGTGGTGTCTGCTGACAGGGCAAGCCACGCTGGAGCCCTGTCACTGTCACTACATCTCGCGCAGCCCCAACACTTCCTTCCGACGCGATGCTCCCTCCACTCCTCCGTACAGCACTGGTACCTGCACCGGGAGCGGCAGTGGAGGCTTGGTGGAGGTTTGGCCAGGGGGTGGAAGCCAGAAGCTTCCCCTCCTCTACGCCCCCTCCATGAGCAACAGGCACTTTCCTGTGTCTCTGCTCCTACTCTTTCTCTCTTCCTTCCTTTCTAGCTTTCTTTCTTTCTTTTTTCTTTCTCTCCTTTCCTTTCCTTTTTTTCTTTTTCTTTCTTTCTAGAAGTCTTTAGAGGAAGCAGAGCATTCTTCCTCTCCTCTGCTGCCATAAAAGCTCAATCCCTGGGTTCATTGGTCTGAACCCAGGCATGTCCCGAGGAACTGGGTTCAGAGGGCACTCCATGAACTCCTGCTGTCTTGCCCGGGGCGAAGGGCGCTCCCTCGGTTAGCTGGGCTTGGAGGGTGCTGAGCACGCGTGTATGTAGCATATAGGATGTGAGTTGAGAAGCGTATGGGGCATGTGTGTGCAGGGGTGTGTCCCTGGAGGGTAGGGATACATATGGAGTGAGCTCCATGAGTTGGTAAGGGGAGCCATGTCGCATGTATAAGTGTGTTCATCTGTTTCGGGGCACTTCTGTGGGATGCACAGTGCCTGCAGTGTTTTAAGAGCATGGGGCGTATGTGTGTGCAACGCACGTGCACACATGCACATGTACAGATGATTGTGGATTAAACCTTATCCAGAGGTTTCTGGGCAGGGTCCCTGAGGCCTCACCCAACTTTGGTTAGCATTGCCCTCCAGGAAGACTGTTCTTTTCCATCCAGCCCTCCCACAGCTGACCATCCAGGGCCCAAGGTGAGATGGGCTCTGTGTTCTGATGTGTGGACTGCACACCCTATGCTTTTCGGATGTGAGACAGCCCAAGGTTCCCAGCCGGAGGGGAGAGTAACTAGGGATCTGTGGCCTTGCAGAAAATAGTGCAAGGACCAACCTCAAATCCAGGCCAGACTAAGCTCTTAGTAGAGATCCCAGCCATTGGCCGTTGTTTTGCTGGGCGGTGGAACAGCTAGTTAGTAAAATAGTTAGTAAAGTTGTCCTGAGCCAGAGGAAAGAAAGAAGGAGAATTTCCGTGCCTATTGGTGTCCCTCACCATACATCGCTCTGAGTCCGGGTCCCCTGACTTCTCCTTCACCAGCAAATGATGCTGACTATGATTCTGCAGGAGGCCGGCTCCACAGGGAAAGGAGGCAGCCCTGGAGGACTGGGGACAGTGAAATAATCCCAGCTAGAGGCTCTAAGTCAGCCACTCCTTCAGGACCCTGACCTTGGGGTTCAAGCTGTCTTTTCTGCTGGGTGAGTGCTTCTCTTCTAGCACCCCCTGACTGAATCCCTCCACCTACATGGCCAGGGTAATCAAAGGCCAAGCCAGCCTAGATTTCTCATGGTCTCCCTAGTGTCCCCAGTCTGGCAATGCCAAGTAGAGGGCCACCATAAACAAAAAATCAACAAATCAACAAAAAACAAAAAATCAATGTGGGCATTGGGAACTGCCCAGTGGGCTCAGGGAGCAAAGTGTGGCTCTAGGTCAGCAGGGATGAACACATCCTCTTGTGCCTTTTAACCTCCTTTAAGAGAATGTGACCACTGGGGACTCCATCATGAAAACCCTAGCCGGTGCTCTGGCGGGGGCTGGGTGGAGAGGTTCACCCAGCAGCATGGCTGACACAGGAAGCCTTCTGGGAAAAGGGGCTGGGATCACGGGTGCTCAGTGTGGGGCTAAGAAGGCTTCCTGGAGAAGGTGGTGTTGGAGTGGGAACTTGGAGGCAGCAATCGGGGTGGGGGGAGGGATATGGCAGTATGAATGGACAGAGAGGGGCAGGGGAGGGTTCATACAGACTGGAGGCATGAGTACAGGTTGGGAGGGGCAAGAGGGCTTTGTCCATGGGCATCAGATAGGCGAGTCTGAATGGACAGACAAGGTAGGGTGGAAAGAGGGAAAAGCATGCCACTCATCTGGGTAGTAGATGCCCACTTTATGCCAGGTTCTGTACTGAGTACTGGGTCCCTGTCCTCAAGGAGTTTGCCATCTCCAAGAGGGAGACCAACACTAATCAACTAGCCAAGATTATGTAAAATAGTGCCTAGGAGACGGGCACTTGAAGTCTCCTTGAGCCAAGCAGAGGAGGCAATGTGGTTTCTCTGGACCTGAGGCACAGGTATGAGTCCAGGCTGGGGAGACACACTTAGGAGTTGGCTGTTCATACCCTGGAGTGGGGCCGGGGTCCACCGCATTGGGACAGCAGAGAAGGCCTGAGGTGGGCCCTGGAGGAATGTTTGTCTCCATGCCCAGTCACTTGCCTCACAGGGGGATGAATCTGCAAAAGAGACAGAGAAGGGGCAGCCAGAGAGAGGGACCAGTACCTCATGTCTTCCCTGCCCTGCATTGTCCCCTTGCCAGGGACCTTGCCCCTGGTATTTTATTTAATCCCTACATTATAGCTGATGAAACTGAGTCTTGGAGACCTCCAAGCACTAGGTTTGAGGTCACCTAGCAAATGAGAGAGCCATTGCACCAGGAATGAAGCAAGGGATGTTCCTGAACACATGTTATGGGCCTGGTGCCGGGACAGAAGAGGAATGAGAAGGTCTCCCTACCATCCTCTTGGAGATGTTAGAACCATTATGGAGGGGATGATTATGGCAGGATATGGCTCAGGGGGTTCGGCAGCGGGGGGGAACCTCATACCAGACAAAGGGATCAGGAAAGTCTTCAAGGAGGATGCGGGACCGGAAAGGGCCCAGAGGACAAGGAGGTTTAGAAACTGGTAGATGAGACAATGGTCTCTTGTTGGAGGGAAGTGCATGAACAAGGACATGGATCTGGGGGCTCACCGGGGTCTAGGGAGAAACATACGTACTGCTTTGCCAGGAGCATAGAGTTAAGGGGAAAGGAGAACTATGGGATCAGGCAGCAGAAGTGGATAGACGGATGACCATCAGGGAGGCTGAATTTGACATGAAGGAGTCAGGCTTCAGCCAAAACTACTGGCAATCCTGAAGCAAGGGAGCACTGGTCAGATGGCGACCCCAGGAAGACAAATTGATGAACCCAAGCATTTAAATTTCATCTCTTGAATAGTCACCGGGATCTGGGAGGATCCCGGTCCTCAGTGTGAAACTCTGTGCTAGATTTTGCACTGTGAATGTTCCTAAATTCCAGGCGATCCTAGTACAAAGGTCTTCTCCCTCTTCTTAGAGCCACACTAGGGATCACACTGCTGGGCCCAGGACACGAGGCAGTTCCTTCCATAGGTGCCATTCTGGAGGCGGGGAAGGACCCAGAGTCAGGACAGACAGCTGGAGTGGATGCTCCCAGTACAGCCTAGAAAGGAGCCATAGGTGAGAGTGGTTGGAGGTCAGGGGATGGGTTCACCTGGTTGGACATGTATCTTCCCTGTTCTTTGTTCAGATCCCACACTGTGGTCCTAGTAATCATTATCTGAGACCCCACAGATGTGAGTTTGTAGGTTTAAAGAAAGTCACCCTAATAGAAGAACATTAATGAACTGACCACTTAAGTAGTTCCCTACTGAACATCTCTCCTTGTTCAATGCCAGCGTCCATCCCTGCCCATCACTAACACCTACACCCATCAGGCTGTCTTTGGGTTTGGGGCCGTGTCAGCAGCCAAACACACAGCGGCGAAGGATCACAGAATGTAGCCGAAATCTTGTGAAGGTTGTACGATTTGTATTCTAGTGGACCCACTGGCCAAGCTCCCCTCTCCACCTCTTACTCCCTTCCTAATATTGTGGTTTCTCGTTCCTGGACCGTCATCTGTGCTCAGACACCCAAATAGTCATGGTTCTACTAGCCAAGTTAGATCAGATTGTGCTGCAGTAAAAAGCAGCAACCTTTTCCTTCTTGCTCCTGCCACACACCCAAAGTGGGTCACGCATGTTGTCACATAACACAGTCACTCTTAGGTCCAGGATAACAGAGGCTCCTATGGACACGTGTCCTCACGATCACAGCGGCAGGGAACATGACACGGCGAAGTACACACCAGCTTGGAAAGCTTCCTACTAGAAGTGACACCTCACTTCCTCTCAGTCCATTGACCAAAGCAAGACACACAGTCATACCTTCTAGAGGACAGCCTACAAGTGCCCAGAGGAGGAGAATTGGAAAGGTCTGCCCAACAGAGTGAAAAATCGCATGTGGGCTTCTTCAAGACGGAGACATCATAGTCTTTATGATGATGCAAATAGAAAATGGGAGGAAGAGGAAGGTTTACCTTGCATTGAATCCCATCAGGCATCTTGGCCCCCAATCCCAGCTGCTGAATACCTTGTGGCCAGCGGAGTCATCTGTCACCCTCAAGCCCAGCCTTAGCAAGGTGACTAGAGAGTCTTCATAGTATCTTAGATAGCTTGGCCTGCTATCATAAGATTACCCTAGAATGGGTAGTTCAAACAGCAATTTGCCTTTCACGGTTCTGCAGGCCAGAAGTCTGAGATCAGGGTGCAGGCATGGTTGGTTTCCTGGTGACAGCCCTCTTCCTGGTTTGCAGGTGCTGGGCACCTTCTTGCTGTGTCCTTACAGGGTGGGGAGAGGGAGAGCTCTGGCTTCATGTTCCTTTCATATAAGCCCATGTTGGGGTTCCACCCTCGTGATTTTAGCTACATCTGATTGCCTCCCAAAGGCCATCTCCAAATACCATCACGGACACGTAGGAATTCACGGAGACACAGGCCTTCAGCCCATAGCACAGAGACCGCTCTGCTGTAGGAGCTCCAATTCTTCTGGGTTCCTCCGCCACTGAGCCTCAGTCCCCGATCCTCAAAATGGTTATAATAATCGTTATTTTGCCCTGAGTCACAGAGCGCCAGTTAATTCACAGATATTTGTTATAAATCGCTCCATAGGAGGCACGGACGCTCGTTATTCATACTTTCATGGCACCATGGTCAATGCAGAAGGGTCAGTTGGTCAGAGACTAGAACCCCCTCACTACTTTAAATTCCATCATTTTCAATTCTTTGAACCTTGAAGTTTTTTTTAAGAGGTTCCTCGAGAGCCTGTTGGAGGTTCTGACCTTGACAAGCTTTGCCCTTCAGCCTATCTTCCCCCACACAGGCCAGAGTGGCCCGTTCACCTCCGAAAGCCAGCCTTCCGTTGTTCGCGTGGCTTCGGGTCGCCGCTGACCACCTCAGCTGAGTTGTACATGCCTGTGCAGATACGATCAGCCCCAACCCCGGGCTGGGCACCGAGCCGAGCGCCTCACACACATTGTTTCACTGCATCATGACGATGCCCAAAGCAGGCCTGCTACTGTGTCCATTTTACAGATCAGAAAACTGAGGCTCAGAGAGGTGAAGTTGACTTGCTCTGGTCACTCAGAGGTACCAGTCAGAGTCCGGCTTCCAACCTAACTGTTGGGACTCTGGAGCCTGAGCTCTGGACCCTCAGGCTGGCTGACCAGAGGGACGCTGCTCCTGGCCTCCTCTCTCTGCCTTCTTCTCCCCAGCTGGTTGTCTTCTAGTCTCTGGTGCGGACCACCCCACTTTGTATCTTGAATTCTAAGAGAAGGCTTTTGTCTTGCTTCTGAGCATGGGGGGTATTGTTATGGCTTCTACAATTGCTCAAGGACAGGCGTAGAGGCCCCAGAAGGAGACTGCCGGACTTCTAGCCCCACACCTCCCACGGACTAGCTTTGTGACCTTGGGCCAGTTTCTTAACCTCTCTTATGTGCACCCAGATCATCTGTAGAAAAAAAAAAAAGAAGAAGAACGAATGAAAAAAGAAGCGCTGTATAAGCTCACAAGGAATCGGTGTGCTAATCCATGTAAACCACTTAGCGCAGTGCCTGATTCGGTAACAATTTAAGTGTCGAGAGCCTCTGAATCCTATCTCCTTAAGCCTGGTTGGCAGTGGACACTCTGTCTCCTGGACCCAGCTCCTTTCATGCCGTCCCCAGGTTCCCTGCTAACCTTCAGCCGGCTCCCCAGCAGCTAGAGTCCTCCCGGGAAAAGGGAGCCTGCAAAGCTCTTCTGAGTTGCTCCTGCACTGGTACCCCCTGAGACCCATTTGGACGCCTCTCTGTGTGTCCACAATGTTCTGTTTGCCTTTCGGCTCAGCTGACTTCCCAGCGGGAGTTGCATCAAATATGCCAGGATCGGTAGGAGGAGGACAGGATGTAGAGCCATCATGCTGCTGGAAGCCCGGGGAAGGAACGTCAGAGGGTGGGAGCCAGTGTGATGTGGAACCTGGGTCTTTTGTCCCAGCTGATGCCAGGGATGGCCCCTCTAACTAAGAGCAAGCAGGCTCTTGGGTGCCCGGACAGGCCCTTGGCACCTGGATCTGACGAGGAGGCAGCAGAAGGACCCAGTTAACAGATTACGTTCTAGAGCCAGACCGCTGGGGTTCAAACCCTAACTGTACCACCAGCTTGCTGTGTGACCTTCTTTCTTTAACCTCTCTGGGCCTTGGTTTCCTCTGCTATAAAGTGAAGAGGATCTGCTTCATAAGGCCTCGGGGGGCGGGGGGGGGGGCTTAAATGAGTTAATCCCCTGGGGAACTCCAGAAACAGTGACGCCTCTGAATGAAGCCTGAAAGTCATGCATGAGCCCCCTTAAAATGGGAACCTTAAAATGGGGAACCCGTACAGGGCACCTGGGTGGTTCAGTCAGGTAAGCGTCCAACTCTTGATTTTGGCTCATGTCATGATCTTAGGGACGTGGGATCAAGCCCCTGTTCAGGCTCTGCATTCAGCCGGGAGTCTGCTGGGGATTCTCCCTCTCACTCTGCCCCTCCCCACGCTCATGCCCTCTCTCTCTCAAATAAGTAAATAAATCTTAAAAAAAAAAAAAAAGATGGGGAACCCATGCACATCTGTTCCCTTAGAGCAGTTGGGAGCACTCGATTTCTTCTGGGTGGACCCTGGACTTTCAACTTGGGAGAGAGGAGAGAAGATTAATTCTCCAGGCCCCTCTCTTCATGTTAGATAAAGATGCCAAGACTGGGTCAGGGTTGGGAGGTGACCCTTACCAGGTCACGGCATTAAGTGCAAAGGGGCCTTGTGGTTAACAGACAATCTCTGAAGCCAGAGTCCAAATTCTAGCTCCATTACTTAGGAGGGTATCACCTTGAGTAAGAGATGTAAATTCTCTGGGCCTCAGTTTCTTCATCAGCAAAATGGGGATAACAGACCTGCCTCCTCTTCATAGGGCTGTCCTGAGAGTTCCTGGGGCTAAGGCCTAGCAGATACTAATTGCTTAACATGTGTTGGTTGGTATTACTTTTATTTTTCTATTTATTTTAGATTTCATTTATTTATTGGTTTTTAGAGAGAGCGAGTGAGGAGAGGGGCAGAAGGAGAGACTCTCAAGCAGACTCCATTTTGAGCATGGAGCCTGACGCAGGGCTCGCACTTGCCACCCTGAGATCATGACCTGATCCGAAATCAAGAGTCAGATGCTTGACCCCAGGCACCCCTGGCTGTTAGTACTTTTAAAGAGCTCTTTCAGCCACTGTCCGTGTGCTGGGGAACATAACAAGGAATGAGACAGTTTGGGTCTCTTCCCCCAGGGACGGGGTGGGCAAGGACAGACACTAAGCCAACACCCCGCCTGATCTGCGTCCCACCAGGTGCCCTGAGTGCGGGACCAAGCCGTGGGCACCGCCAGAGTGTGTGACAGCAGGGTCCCCGCTGGCAGCCCACACAGAGCGGTCGGCAGAGCTGGCCCTCGGGCCTGGGGAATTTGTCTCCTTGTCCAGCACCCTTGCACCGCCCCACACAGCCTGTCTGTGCCATCCGAGGGAGCAGCACGTGCGGGGGAGTCGCCTCGCAGCGTGGCACAAACCAACCTGGGACCTCCCAGGGAGTCAAGACGATGAATCTACACTTATCCTATACCCAGGCTGGGTGCTATAGGAGAAGGGGTCCCTGGGGTGGCTGGATGGCAGGTCTGGGGGCCATGGGTGGCCACCACCACCGTGGGGAAATGCCAGAAACACAGGTGCCCAGATGCAGCCCGAGTTGGCGGGAGAGCAAAACCAGGAAGAACTCCCAGAGAGGAAAGGAAGTGAAAGTCCCCCCGACATGTATCTAGGAGGCGGCTCTGGGGGTCAGCAAGCCCTCTAGACACGGTGTCTCACTTGCAGTTCTTGCAAAAGCCTGGGGGGCTAGACTCCCCCTCTAGGTGCTCCTTACACAGAGGGTGAAACTGAGTTTCAAAGAAGTTGCTGCGAGAAAAAACTGGCAAGAAAGAGCAAAGGCAGTTTCCCAAAGCAGCAGCTAGCTCCCTAGGCTGTAACTGCATCCCTTCCATGCGTTTGAGGAAGGCACGGTTCGAGGGGCTCACGTCAATTTCCTAGGAGCCCCCCTGTGCAAGAGATCAGTTCTAGAAGGCAAAGGACTGCAGGGGGAGGGGTGAATTCTAAAACAGCCCTTCCCTGGGGCCGTCCTCAGGGAAAATCCTCAGTGCCAGGGAGGCATGGACAAGTCTGAAGCCACAGACGACCATTTAGTGCCTTTCCTGGGGCTGCGGGGACGCTGGTGGCTCAGTGCAGGGGGCTCACCTTGCACATGTGGCCCCAGAAAGATGGGCGCAAACTGCATTTGTGTCAATGGAGTGCAATTTTCCCAGCGATGGGGTAGCTCATTTCTGGATGATTCTCTGTGGGCAGAGACCCCAACGCCGGGCCCTCACGGGGTCCCCGGGAAACAGGCATCTGTGCACCTGGCAGCCAGCGCCGCCCTCGAGGACTCACACCACCTTCTCGATGGTGGACAATGGAGACTGTCTTCAGAAACCCGACGGCCCTCACGGAGGGCTTGGAGGACGCGCACGTTTCGATGTGGTTGTGCCTCTTCTCCCTCCCATAGCAGGCTTCTTAACTGGAAACTCCTGCCGCCGTGGGCGGCTTGGGCCTCAGCCACCCGCCAGGCTGGCAGAGCGGACATCCGGACTGGCCAGACTCCAGGTCTCTTTCGGCAGTGCCGGCACACCCAGCACTGAGCGGCCTGGGCATCTTCTGGCCTGATTATCCCCCAACCCCCCACCCAGAAGAAGACTACGTCTGTCCCTGGGATGGACTCCTACAGGCTTTGGGCTGAAATCAAGAGATTTCCGCACTGTTAGATGCTTTAAAGGAACCCATAGCCAAGGCCCGTCCCCACCCACGATACTATCCATCCTGTTCATTCATTAATTAATTAATCCCCTCACTCGTTTAATCCCTGGACAAATGGAGCACCTCCCAGCATCCATTCGGGACATCGGTGAGCCCCAACTATGGGCCAGACAGTGAGGGGGACGGTCCTGGCCTCGAGTGCTGGGAGCTGACGGGACACAAGGGGACAGGACCCAAGGCCTCAGGGCAGAGTTGTTGTCCACTGTGCTCGCCTCTGGGGCCCCAGCGAGTTCTGGTACATGGGCGGCCCCCCATCCATATGTACTGAGTGCACAACACATGGCTTATGAGAGAGTGGGTGGAAAGTTCACGGAGGTGGGGTTGCATTTGAGCTGGGCCTGAAAGGATGGGTGAGTGCTCCCTGGGAGGGCAGGGTTGAGGCGGGGATGGCCTTCCTGGCAGAGCCAGTAACACCAGAAGAGATGTGGAAACAGGAAAATCAGGCTTGTTTAAAGGAAAAGCAAGTGGTCATGACAGGTTGGAGCGTGGGGTAGATGAGGCAGGGGCGGGGGTGGTTCAGAAGCATGGATGTGGGCCCAACGTTGGGGGGGGCGGGTGGAGAGAAGGAGACCAGAATGTGAGAACTTCAGAATTCTAGAAGCTTGGGACAATTGGCCAGGCCTGAGAACCCATCGACTCTGCCCCAAATTTGCAGGGAACGTTGGTGCTGCTCTGTGTGGGGGGTGGTCCTTGAAGCCCAGGTTCCCAGTGGCAGCATGAAAGTATGGACTTTCTAAACAGCTCGGTGACAAGGAAAAGGATGAGGACTCCCAGCCCAAGGTGAGTGGGCAGGGCGCAAGACCTGAATTGCTTGGTGGGCTCACAGTCTATGTCTGGCCCGGGCCTGGCCAAGACCACTGAGCTGGGGAGCCCCGGCCCCTTGGACACAGTCTGGGGGCATCTGGCCAGGGGGGAGGGGACAGGTCTCCAGAATGGCTTCCCAGGTGGGGAAAGGAAGGCTACCGTGATGTCTCTGGGACAAAAATGGAACTGGAGAGGAGAGGGGGCAGGGCTCATTTCAGCAGCAAGGCCCACATCAGAGGCTTTACTGAGGTGGGCTCTTGGGTGGGGACCTTCTCAGCTTCCCAGGGATCCCAGGGATCCCAGCTGTGAGAACTTGGTCCCTGTGCAAGCTCCTCCAGCCCAGGAAGAGGGGGCCCCTGCAGGGAGGGTCTACAGGAAAAGACATGGAAGAGAAGCCTCCAGGCCCATCCAGGACCCACTAACTTCCTACCCACTCACTTGCGGGCATTCTGTCCTTTATGCTTCTAAGGAGGTGAGCACTATCGTGGTCCCATTTTACAGATGCGAAAGCTAAGGCATAAAGAGGTTAAGTAACTTCCTCAAGGTCACACAATATGGAGGTGGCAAAGTCCAGCTGAGAAGCTAGCTGAAGGCCACCAGGAAGTGGCGGTCTAGGATTCTCACTCAGACAGTGCTCCAGATCCTGGGGCCTGGCTGCCAGCCACTAGCAAGTGTCCTGCCTTTCCAATCCCCTTCTGGCAAGCAGGCAGGAGGGCCCTCTCCTTGAACGCAGGACCCTGATGCATGCATTCCCCAGCCTGCTGTGATGACAGAGGACAAGCAGGGTTCCCACACTCTCTTCTCCCGGCTCCTTTCCCTGGACATGGCCCCACATTGCATCTAAACCAAGCCTGCTGTGGGTTCCCATTGGCCCAGTCTGTCTCAGCTTAGAGCCCTGCATCCCAGGCTATCCCAGAATAACTGGGGCCCAGACCACAGCCTGCCCAGAGACATCTTCTGGGGGTGGCGGCCGGGGGAAGGGGGCAGTTGTGTGCAGGAGCTGGGTGAGCTCATGTGCTCAGAATCAGAGCAGCAGCTCGAGGGCATCCCTGCCAGGGGAAGCCCCATGTCCTGCAGCCCACACTCCCTAGGCTCCTGGTGCTCCCTCCTCTTCATCCTCCCTCCTTCGCCAGCCTCTCCTGGGCTCAACATGGACTGGGAAGGAGCTGGAGAAGGGGAAGGGCAGGTGTTGGCTGGCGGCAAGCTGCTTCCTATCCCACCTAGCCTGACCACTCGCCAGCACATTTCCAGACGTCCCTGGCACCTTGTTTCCCCCACCCATAAAGGGAAGGTGGGTGTGAGCATTAGGAATGCCTGTAAAGCACTGCAGCCTGGTAGGCGCCCCATTTAGAGATCCTCCTCTGAACTGAGCCCCGTGCGGGGAGCTGGGACCCCGGCACAGGAGGGGAACCCACGTTCTTGCAGCACCTGGGGTCGCCAAGCATCCCTGATGAGAAGTCACTGTGCTTTGGATGACAGTTGTGACAGGTGCTCAGAGGCTGTGGAAGCCCCAGAGGAGGGCGTGCCTGATAGACTGGGGTATTGGGGACCACACGGGGAGGGGGGCTTCAGAGAGAAGGTGGCAGCGAAACTGGACCTTGAAGGCTGAACGGGACTTTGAAAGGCAGAGAAGGAGGAAACCATCCTTTCAGGGAAAACCCCAAGAGGGAGAAAGAGCCCTGTCCGGGGCACAGTGACAAAGTCAGGGTGTCTGGAACAAAGTGACCGTGCAGAACGTGGCAGGAGGTAACACAGGACAGAGATGGGGACCCAATGGGGATGAGCCCAGAATGCCATGCTGAAAGTTTAACCTGTTCCAACAGAGAAAAGCGATGAGGAACCATGACGCTCAGGGCAAAGGGAGACTGGTGTGTGTCGGGGTGTGTGTGTGTGTGTATGTGTGCGTGCACGTGTGCCTGAGCTGACAGAATGAACTGGAAGCGACACGGCCTGGAAGTTGAGGGACCAAGTCAGAGATGGTGGAGATGGTCCAGGACAGAGTAGGGAAGCAGCAGTGGTGGAAATAGAGAGAAGAGGAGGACGTCAAGAGAACGCCTGGGAGGAAATGTCACAGCTCAGGGGGCAGGTTAGGCAGGAGGCTGCACAGCCGCACAGCGAAGCGAGCACTCGGGCTCTGTGGTCCTTCTGCTAGGGTCCAGCTCCCAGCCCTGTTACCTACTGGCTGTGTGACCTTGGACAGTCTACCTCACCTCCCTGAGCTTGGTGTTTTCATCTATAAAACAGGGATGCTAGGAGTACCTATCCTGGAGGGCTGTTGCCAGACTTTATAGATGAAGCCTGTGGAATGACATTTCATTCATTCAAACACAAGTATTTATTGAGCATCTACTAGAGCCAGGCATTATTCTCTCGGTAGCGGGGTTAGCCGTGGAGGAACTGAAGCCGCCCTTGTGCCCTCGTTGGGGATGACGCTCTAGAGAGCTAGGGAGACACGTCAAACCAGCATATACAGCATGCCAGACGGTGACAAGTGCGTAGGAGAAATCGAGGAAAGAGGGCTCAGAAGTGCTGGGAGTTGGTGATTTTTAGAGCGACCTATGTGACTGAGAAAGCGGTTTCAGAGATGGAGCGCTCAGGGGTGGCGTCCCAGGCTCACGGCGTGGGAGTGGAAGTGGCAAGCTGAGCTGGAGTGGGAGCAAAGATTTTGGAGGGGCAGGGGGCAAGGGATAAAAGCACAGGGAGTTGGACACACCATCGCTATGAAGTTACCAGGTTCATGGCAGTGCTTGGGGAGCGGAGGAAGACGGGAGTCAGAGGCCAAGTGTTTGCTATGAGGAGGGTAAACCCAAAACCTTGGGAATGACAAGCAATGGTGGGGGGTGCCTAGCCAAAGGGCATCAGCCCTCTCCATCCCCCCAGTCCCCACCAAGGAGAATGGGTTTTATAAGCAGATTAAAAGTGGTGGTCTTGGAGCCGCAGCTGAGACCAAGGAGGGCACCTGTCCCAACTCCTGACTCAGGGGTGACAAAGAGTCAGTAGCCTTTCCTGTCTAGGGCCACAGGGGAAGCATGTCCTTGGACAAGGACTCAGAAGGAACCCCAGGAGAGGCCCAGGATACAGGGTGTCCAGTGGCTCCAGTGTGGTGGTCGCAGAAGGCACAGTGGGAGGCTCGGGGATGGTGGGTGGCCAGAGTCTGGCCCAGGAACACAGACTCATGGCGTCCCCTGTGGACAGACCGTCTGGTAGAAGAAGCTGAGACCCTGGTGTTGCCAGTGACGGTGTATTTGAGGCCTTGACGTAAAAAATGAGATGAAAGCCTAATGGATTTAACATCAGTTTCTTCCCTGAAGAGCTGCCCTGGGCCTGGTGGTCAGAGGATGTCTCTCTCTCAACCGGGCGAATAAGGAACCCAGAAACTGCCAGCCTGGCGTTATCATTCATTCATTCATTTCACTGTGTAAATATTGAGCGCCTAGTGTGTGCCAGGCACCGTACGGGGTACTTTCTATACATTATTCACTGTGATCTTCACGGTGCTGGTGAGGCGGCAGGCAGTGGCCGCTCAGCTCATGCAGTCTTGCCCACGAGGGAGCTGGCATGCAGGGACTAACACATCCCCACGTGGGGGAGCGAAGCAGTCAGCTAGGAACCGGGACTCACGTCTGGGCTTGTCTGGCTCCAGAGAGGCCTCCCCGAAGGACAGATTTACAGGTTCTAGACCATCAAGGACAGTCTTGGTTTCAATAGTCACCCCAGAAACCTCCTACAACCGGGGTGTTTCCTAAGCCCCAGTGGCCCCTTGAGCCCCAGGTTCGGATGGTTGGAGAGAGGAGCCCAGTCCCACGAGCTCTGGGTTCTACCTCCCACAGGGCTGGCTGTGGGCTGCTTCAGGGGAAAGCCCCTCACACAAGCACCCATTGTTCCCCTGTCCTTCCGCACCACCCCCCAAACTCGTGTGCAAAACCAAACACATCTGTCTCTGGGCCTCAGTGTCTTCATCTGCAAAACAGGAATGGGCCTTAGAAGGCACTTGTGAGGATTAAGAGAAACAGTGGGTCCTTCCAGCACATTCGATGTTCAATAGATTCCAGCTGTCCTTACTATGCCTCCCCCCTACTCCCCTTCCTCTGCCGCTAGATTGGTTGTAAGGTTCTTGAGGTCAGAGTTGCGTCTTACCTTCGTACCCCCAGTGGTTAATTCAGGGCTTAGAATACCGTAAGTGTTTATCAGTGTGGATGAATAGGGGGAAAATATGTATTGTTTAGGCCCCAAAGAATTTCAAGTTTCCTCTTCCCAAGAAGGGAAGGTATTGATACTCTTAAAAGGTCGATTCTGAGTGACTCTGCCCCCATGTTACCAACTTCATTCATGCAAGCCCCACTTCCCAGGTGAGCCCACACCCTCCCCCACTTCCTGGGCAAGGTGCTCCAGGCGTGGGCCCCAGGGACAGTGTGGGAAGATGCCCCAGGGGCGACTTCCTGGGACGGACTCCATCTTGGGAGGGACTGAAGCCGAAGGCCTAGTTCCTCACACAGCTGGGCGCTGGTTCCCTGAAGCTGCATTCCTCTGTCACCATTCTGGCCAGGGGTGACCCAGGCTGAGGAGGGGTGGGAGGGGGGTGGCAGCAGGCATGGCTGAGGAAATGAATTCCGCCATCTTGTTCTGTCCCCTGGGAGAAGTCGGGCTTTGCTTGGCCAGCACCGGGACAGAACGCTCCTGAGAGATACAGCAGCCCCCTCCTAGCTCCTTATCTGCCTCCTGCTGTCAGTCAGCCTGACCAGATAAGGCAGGGCTGAGAGCTGTCTGGGCCCGAGCCCCAAGGGAGAACATAATTAAAAAGACATTGCCGCCAGACAGAGAGCGTGGGAGCACCAGAGGGTCCCATCAGGGCATGAGGAGGACCTGAAGGGGATGAGTTCCCTTCTTGGAGAAAAGGCAGAGTGATAAGCACACATCGTACAGCCCTGCAAACAGCTTGGCCCAATTCAGCTCCACGGGGAGGAAAACTTGGAGCGAATCTGACCTCAAATTTGTATTCCCCGCCCTTTGACTTCGCTTCCCATTCCCAGTGCACCCTTCAAGCACAGCGATGACCCAGGAGGGTCTTGGGACCCCAAGAGGCAGTGGACACATCCCTGCCCTGAGAAGTCCTCCATCCTTCACTAGGGAGTGACAACAGTCATCCATTCCCGTATTCATTTAATCAGCACCGAGGATAGGACAGGGAGCACAGAGAGCCTGCCTCCCTGCAGGAGCGCAGGCTGCAAACGGGATGACAGACAGCAGCAAAATAATCTCGCACAACACACTGCACCCTTACAAAGAGATGGAAGAGCTCCGAGGGCTGTGGAGGGAGAAGACGCTGGGCGCAGTAGCTGGGAGGGTGGTGTGGCTTCCATCGGGGTGACCCTCGGTTGACACTGAAGGACAACAAGGAAGTTACTAGTCACTAGTTTGAAAGTAGGTCGAGGGGTGAGCCTTGTGGGGGTGAATGGCGGGACAAAGGCGGGAGATCCCAGGACGCGTCTGAGGAATGGTCTGGAAGCTGGGAGAGCCACGAGGGCTGTGTGAGGACGCGGTGATGGACCCGCAGGAGAGGCCAGCTGGGCCGGACTTCACAGGTACTTCCAGGTTTGGGTCTCTACCCCAGGAGCGGGCAGCAGGGGATGTGTTCTCTGGGGGCCTGGCTGCTGAGAGAATGGATGGGAGTGGGAGGGACCATAGCTTTAAGAGGCCAATTGGGAACCTCCGTCCGGATAGACATGGTGGCGGATGAGACAATCATGCCTGTGATGGGGAAGGGATGGGTGGCCCGGCGTTTGCAGAGATAAATCACGAGCTTTAGCTGTGGACTGGGTATGGGGGGAGGGGTGAGAAAGAGGAGCCAGGGGTGACTCCCAGCCTTTTGACCTACACACCTAGAGGAATCAGGTGGCTCCTTTCGCTTGAGTATCTTTTGGGGGTACCCTCACAACCCGTGCTGACGTGGTGGGTAGATTATTCTAGATGCCCTCAGAGAAGGAGGGATGTGGTAAGCTAGCCCCGTTCCCTCATTCTGCTGAGGAAGCAGCCACAGCTCAGGGGTTAAGGGACTGACAAAGGGATGGGGTCAGGACCCGAGTCCCCGGACTCCCATCCAGAGCTCTAGGAGCACTGTCCATTGGGGAGAATTCCAGGTTGGCCGTGAACCTGCTTGGGCTCTGGCCCTGACTCTGTTCCCTCCCGCTGAGTGAACCCAAACAGGTCCCCTGTCTTCAGGCCTCAGTTTCTCTGCTGTGAAATGGACAAAAACAGAATTCCCACTTCTCTCAAGGATGGTTGAGAGCAAGCAGGAGTGACTCCCACAAAGGGGGTGGGGAGAACTGGGAGAATGCTGTCTGCCTGTGGGGGCGGAAGGGGAGGTCTGGACTGGGAAGGGATGGGGGGACCTCTCCCCACTTGCCGCCCTTCCTGTCTCTTACAGGCCCTAAAGGCTGAGTAGCCAGCAGGATGCCAGGTCTGCTGAACCAGATCACAGGGGCAGCCCTGCCCCTCACCGCCTCTGACGTCACGTCCTTCGTCAGTGGTTATGCTCTGGGTCTGACTGCCTCTCTCACCTATGGCAACCTGGAAGCCCAGCCCTTCCAGGGTAAGGACCCCTGCTGCGGCTTCCCCAGGGGCCCCATCCACCGTATGTAATCCTCACCTTGACAAGTACTAGCCCATCCACAGAACGAGTTATGTTCATTCTCTGACTCTCAGTGTGCTCATCTGTGAAATGGGAATGGCTGTTCCGCCCCTCGGGCCTCAAAGCCAGTAACACACCAGGTCAGGATTTGAGCTCAGCCCCAGCTGGCTGTCCCAGGACTATTCCATCCCACAGCAGGCCCACCTTCCTCAAATGGCTGGTCCCCCCACTTTCTCAGGAAGCCTCCCAGTAGAAGAGGCATCAAACTCCACAGAGAAGTAGCAGCTCCCGCTCTTGCCCCCGTGACCTTGGAGAAGCCACTGTCCTTATCCAGATCGGGATGCTTCTCTGCCTATCTGGATGCAGGGGGTTGCAGGAGGAGCCGATGAGGTAACTCGTGAGGAAGGACCACGCGGAATGAAAAGCAGCGTGAGACTATGAATCATCCGTGCGGGGCAGTCGAGAGAGGACGGGAAGCTGGCCGGCAGAAGTCTGTCAACCCATCACTTCTCTCCCCACTTAAGGAAGGGGGTCACAGAAAGGCTGGCTGGGAGGGGCTGTGTAAAGCCTTGTTGCAGCTAGGATTCCTCCTCAATCTAAGCAATGAGGACTTCCTAACCCCCAGGTTTCATGTCTTGGGGTACCACCCTCTTTCCCAAACATCTAGGTCCCCAAAGGAACCTGTAGGGAAACTGACTTTTCCTCAGAAAACTTCTGGGCAGGACAGATCACCCTGGCTGTCTGTTTAGGAAAATCTCCAGGGGGCAACTTAAAATGGAACTTGCTAGGGGCCCATGAGACCAAAGGACTGGCCAATGTGGAGAAGGTCCTTGAGCTTTCCACGTGCAGGGAGAACCAGCGTCCCCATCTTGTAGATGAGGATGCTGAGGCCCAGAGGGATGGGAGCCGGGGTCTATGGATGGCTCGCCATGGACCAGGCATTGTGCCGCCCCAGCGGTCGTGGGCACTTTAAATGAGGTACTGTCTTGATCCCTAGAGAGTGGTCCCAAAGCCATCGGCATCACTCAGGAGCTGAGTGGAAATGCAGTCTCAGGATTTGCCCAGAACTGCTGAATCATAATCTGCATTTTAACAAGACACCCCCCCCCCCCGCCAACCCAGGTGACTCATGGGCTGTTAGAGTCTGAGAAGCACTAATGGATAAAAACACAGGGCACACGGGTAAATCATGGTGACTACTTGTTCCATGACAACCCCATGAGTTTGGCTCTCTTGGCCTCATTGTACAGATGGGGCTGTGAGGCTTCAAGAAGCCCCGTGTCTTATGCAAGGTCACCAGGCCAGGAGGGGAGGCAGGGACTGGATTAGAGCCTTCATCTGTTTCCTCTGATGCCCCTGCTCCTTGGCACACACAACAAGTCACATAAAAACCCAGATTTCTCTTGTCTCTTGAAAACTCAGACACCCTGGCCACATGGGTCTCACGTGCCTGCACAGTGAGAGCTGGCCGGGACAGAGGACCAGCTGTCCCTTTGCCAGCCACCACCCCCTGCTCCCACAGGGCCTCTGGTACACTTACATGAACCGCCCCCAAGCCATGAGGTCCCAGCTGGGGCCCCCCACTGTCTTTTAAGTGGCAGTGAGTACCGTCCATCGATCTGGCAGGTCAAAGGCTTGGCTTCCCTCCCAGGGGTGGAGTGTGCGGGGTGCGGCTGGAGCACCCCATGATGCTGGCCCTTCCCTTGCAGGCCTCTTCGTGTACCCACTGGATGAATACACCACGGTGATCGGCTTTGAGGCGGTCATTGCTGACCGAGTCGTGACAGTACAGATCAAGGACAAAGCCAAGATGGATAACGCCCATTTTGAGGGCACCCGTGTCCGAGCCACCTCTGTCACAGGTGAGGAGGAGAGAAGGGCTGTGGCAGGGATCCCAGGCCTGGCTAGGGTCTCGAGCAGACTGAAAGGACAGCAGTGGGATAAGGTAGAGAGAGCACTAAATTGGGAGTCAGGAATGCTGTGTGACCTCAGGCCAATCATTTAACTTCTCTGAACCTTGTTCCTGCTCTCACCTCAAAAGCATCATGAAGATGAAAGGCAACAACCCCATGAGTTGCGGCCTCTATCTGTACAGGTAGCATGTCCGTTAAGCTCGGAGGCTGTGGAACGAATCACACCAGGGCTTGACTCCCCATCCTATTGTTTGCAAATGGTATGAGCTTAAAGAAAAAATTAAGCTTCATCTGTAAAATGAAACTAGTAATTGTATCCACCCAAAGCTCAACAGAGCCATGGTTGCAGAGATGATGGTCTCTGATACCATGGCTACTGGGCCCACTATTGAAGGTACCGAGGCACAGAGAGGGTGAGTGACGGGCCCAAGTTCACACAGCATGTTAGTGATGGGCAGGATTTGAATTTAGACGTAAGAGATTCTTACCATTGGATCTGTGATCGAATGGGGTTTGTTCGCCTGATTGTTAAGACGTTCAAGAATCTTTTAATGAGCAAGTAGTGTGTGTAAGATACCAAGTTGCCTTCGCGTTGTTACGGCTGCTCATGGGCTGGAAGAGAGCAAGGACAGGCTCGGGGGTAACCACAACAGAAGGTGGGAGGTGGGAGTGGCTCTGGTGGAAGAGGTCTGGATAATGTCGGAGGAGGAAGAAAAGGGCCAGGTGGGGACCAGGGCATGGAGGGCTTGGTGGCTGAGTGATGCCAGCTAAGTAGGGGTGAGGAAATGGGCCTCTCGGACAACAGGAGAGAAATGAACAAACGCACTTGCCTCAAAGCTGGGAGGGTTCTCAAATGTGATTCTTTGAGGGGAAGCGGAGTCCGGGGATGGGGGTGTGACTTCTGTCGGGGTTTTGTGGGTCCCAGCCTCCCACTCCCAGCAGAAAGTATGCGGGGCCTGGCCTCAGACCCCTGTGGGTTCAGATCCCGGTTCAACGAGTAACTTATTCACTGAATAACTTGGGTAGGTCGCACCCCTACGCTAGGCCTCAGTTTTCCCTTCAGCAAAAGGGGCTCGCAAACCTACCACAGTTATAGGAAAAGAGATAACATATGCAGAACTGCTGACTCCAGGCCTGTCGCTTAGGGAACACTCTGCAAGAGGCGATTTCTGTCATCCCTCCTTCCTGCACACCAGGGAAGCTGGCTTTGGATGAGGATTTGGAGCGGATTCTGTTTGTGGTCAACCTGGGGACCATTGCCCCTATGGAGAATGTCACCATCTTTGTCAGCACCTCCTCGGAGCTCCCGACACTGCCCAGCGGGGCTGTGCGGGTCCTGCTGCCTGCTGTCTGCGCCCCGACTGTGCCTCAGTTCTGCTCGGAGAGCATTGGCCCCTCCACCCAACAGGCCCAAGGGTAAGGAGCCTCAGCCCGGACCGGGGGCGGAGCCTTGGGTGGCAGCAGGGAGTCAGTTGGAAGAAGGCAAGAGAGTGAGGGGTGGGAGACATAGGGAGAAGAAGACGAGGCTCAGTGCTAAAGCGACCACCATCCAAATAATTACTCCCTTCCACTCACTTTTAGAACACTGAAGAATCTCCCTGAAACGCCCCCCTGTCGCTATCGGCCAGAAGCTCTAGTATTTGGGCAGCTTGGGATGAGAATATCCAGGCTTTATTTTATAATGCACACAAGAGGTATTTTCTGAGCACCTACTAGGTGCGAGACACCAAGCTGAGTGTTAGGGATACAGAGGGCACCAAGCCACGGTGGCTCCTTCCTATGTGGAACTGGGTGGCAGAGATCATTATCCAACAGAGAGCACTACTGATAGGTGGGTAATTGTTTCTGTGCTTGCATGCATAATTAATGATGTGAAAAGTGCAATGAAGGAGAAGTTCACTGGGCTAACAGGATAAAAGAGGGACCCATGCTGGGGTCCCTCTTCTCTGGGGAGTCGTATTTCAGCTGGGAGCTGAGCCATGACAGGGAGATGGGCACAGACAAGAATGTTCTGACAGAGAAGGACAGCAGGGGCAAAGGCCCTGAGGTAGCAAGGACAGGACTCCAGAGAGAAACTGAAGCAGGGCGACAGAAGATGGAGCTATAGGTACACAGGACGCCCTGTGGCCCTGACCGCTTCAGATCTCTCCCAAAGCCACAAAAAGCCTGTACAAGGGGTTTCAGCAAGGTGGGGCTGGGAATACTACAGGCCTAGGGCAGGACAGTTTCTCTCTGGGTTGCAGCCTAGAGCTCCTGCTGCTGAAATTGGGTACCTTTTCCCCACCTGAGGATCAGGAGGGGGAGCATGTCCCATGCAGGGGGAGGACACCCTCCTCACCAGTTGCGTTCAGATGTCTTTGGAGGTGTCTTGTATTTTGTCATTCATGTGTGAATTTAAAAAATCTATTCCAGAGGGTCTTTGCATCGCTTTGGCAGAAAAATAACATTCACAATTAATGGCCAGTTAAATTACCTAACTCCCGCCACCCCTCATGAGAGTGAGTGAGAGCCAAGCTGAAAACTGGGAAGGTGAGCCAGGTGTATCCAGAAGTTTCATACACACCCTCGTAAGGTTCTGGGGACAGCTAGGGACACAGAAGACAGTGTCAACAAAGTTCTGGAGGCCACCATTAAAATGCTGGCCTCAGGCCAAGCTTGGGGGGTGGGGGGAGGATTATAGCAGCTTCCCACGTGGATTCAGCCTGGAGGGCACTCCTTGGTCATGACCTGGAAGTAATTAAGCACCTACTGTGTGCCAGGCACAGTTCTGGGTGCTGGGAATACACCAGTAAACTAGAAAGACAAGGTCCCTGCTCTCATGGGGCCAACATTCTGATGGAGGTGGGGAGGACATGGGGACAGACAATAAAGAAATAACCTCACAACATGTAATATGTTAGGTGAGTTCTATGATGCTAAATGCTTCAGAGCATAGAGGCTAGAGGGGGATAGAGTGGGGTTAGGTGCTATTTTAGCTCATATAGATTGCTTAGGCAACATTTGAAGCCTGATCTGAAGAAAGGGAGGCTGGAAATATGCTGGAGGAAGAACATTCTGGGCAGAGGGCAGAGCAAGTGGTAAGTGCAAAGGCCCTGAGGCAGTAATAGGTATGGTATGTTGGAGGAGCAGCAAGGCTAATATGGCTATAGCAGCTTGGGAGCACGAAAGAAAGAAGTCAGAGGGATGATGGTGGGTCCGATTATAGGATCTTGAAGCCTAGGGTGAGGACACCTGTTGGCACAGCAGAGAAGCTGACAGCACAAGCCAACATCAGACCAGAAACACCAAAGACATACTGTGTATTGCCAGATTGCTTCCTAGGCTGAAAAGTTTCCACTTCTACCAGTAGAAGGAAGAGTCTCCTCTCTTCCTCCTCACTGGCATTTGGTATTACTTATTATTCTTTTTTTTTTTTTAAGATTTCATTTATTTATTTGACAGAGAGAGAGACAGCTAGAGCTGGAACAAAAGCAGGGGGAGTGGGAGAGAGAGAAGCAGGCCTCCTGCTGAGCAGGGAGCCCAATGCGGGATCCCAGAACCCTGGGATCGTGACCTGAGCCGAAGGCAGATGCCTAACAACTGAGCCATCCAGGCGCCCCATTACCTTTTATTCTTATTTTTATTTGTGTCACTCTGTCTGAGTAACTTTGAGGTTCATGGGGATTTGATGCCGGCTTCTTCCAAGATCATCTGTTTCACTCTGCCAGCCGGGAGGGGCAGGAATAAGCTTCTCAGGGCCTCCCAGGCCTCTTGTTCCTGGACCCACCGAGGTCTTGAATGTCCCCAGCTCTGGCAGGCCCTGCCTCTCAAACACAGAAGGCTTGCTGCCAGCGTCAGCAGGTACAAAGACAGCAGCACACAAGCCTTTGACCCAGGAGCCCCAGAGAAATTCTTTCCGAAGTCCGAAAAGGGACGCAGATAAGGCTCTTCTGGGCAGTGTTATCTGTTGGGACCCGGAGGCAGGAAGAAGTAAGTAGGAGATAAGATACTCCAAAGTGATACTATGTCCTGACAAAGGCTGGTTTGCAGACGGCCACAGAGAGGGAGCTCAGAAACACAGCAGAGAGCGAGAAGGAGGAAGTGATTGAATGTGATTCAGTACACAGTGTGCTTTCTTCCATTGAAAACACACAACCTTATGCCCCCCTCCCCCACCCCAACCCTGGGATATCACCAGGAGACCTTTCTGTCAAGTATTAAGCATACAAAGAGCATAGGGGGCGTGACCCTGAGGGTGGGGGATGGATCAGGGTCCAAGACAGGGTGAGGATGACCCCGAAAGAGAGCCCAGAACCTCGAGGCCTCAGCCGGGGACCCTTCCCTAAGCTCTCGTTCAAGGCTCCTCATTATCATCCCTGTTTCATGATGAGAAACTGAGGCTTGGAGAAGCAGCTCGTGCAGGCGCTCCCAGCTCACAGAATAGGGCAGGGAGCCAAGAAGCAGGGTGATATGGTGTTAACTTCTTCACTGTGTAGCCAGACTGACCAGCAAGAACGTGCTCTCTGCCAAGTCCTAGCTGTAGGAACTTAGGCTAGCTGCTGCATCTTGTGGAGCCTCTATTTTCCCATGTGGGAAATGGGGAGATGGGGACCCTGATCCCACTTCTCGGGGCACTGGTAAGAACGATGTGTACCGCTGCTGGGGGGCACCAGGCCTGGCATCTGGCTCACCACTGTAGGTAGCTGCGCCTTATGTCCGAGTCCCGCCTCTCCCTGGAGGCAGGTCTTGAGGAGGAGTAAGGGTGGGAGGGAGCAGATCAGCCCCCTTGAGAGGTAGGCTGCAGGGGTATCAGGGCTGCCTGGGGCTCACCATCTTCTTCTGTCTTTCCACTGGGCCCCTGCCACCGCCGCCGCCTCCTCCTCTCCCCTTCCCTTCTCCCAGGAAAGACAAGCATTGCTTTGGCACCCGTTCCCTGGACTCCTGGAGCAAACTGTGCCTGGCAACTCTCCTGGATACCAACGTGTCCAACCCCATGGAATACGAGTTCAACTTCCAGCTGGAGATCCGTGGGCCATGCCTGCTCGCAGGTGAGACACAGCTGCCCAGACCTGGACTGGGGCTGGAAAGGAGACCCGAGGCCCCAGAGTGGGGAGAGCTTCAGACCAAAACCTGCCAGGGATAGAGAGGAAGAGGAGGGCAGGGAAGCGGTCCTGTCCAGATGGAAGACATCCTGAAGCTCCTGGAGCCTTGCAGACCCCCCGCTTCCTGCCTCCCAACATCTGGCCCTAAGATGAGCCCCCCCCAGGCAGGTTTCAAGGCTGTCCCCCTGCCCACTTCAGTGGCTCCTGTGAGGCGATGTCCATGGGGGCATATGGACATCCTTGGTCCTCCCTTAGAGGCCACAGCCCCCGAGGTGCTCCCTGGTTCTTACCTTGCATGGTCGAATCACCTGGGGAGCTTTCAAATCCTGCTGCCCAGACGCTTCCCCACCACCACCACCGCAGGGCTCCTGATGACGTGGTCAGAGATGTGGGCCAGGCATTGGAATATTTCAGAGCTCCTGGGCGATTCTAACATGCAACCAGAGATGGGAACCATTGTTCTGATGGCTCCCCTCCCCAACCCACTCAAGGATTTAAAGGGATGCAAGGACACCGTTTCTTGTCAATGAGTGCTCTCCCAGAGCAGCATGACGGTCCAACACAAAAGGCATTTACAGGGTACCCAGCGATCGACCGTTGAGCTCTTTCTTTATGTGCCCCAAGAGGAAGCAACACTTTGACCCCAGTGGGTCCTGAGGTTGGGGCAGGAAAGGTCATCAACACCATCTGTCTAAACCCCCATTTTGCCAATAGGGGAATTGAGGAGGCCTGTCTGTGGTTACACAGGAGGTCAGGGACCCCTCATCTCTGACCTGGGTCTCCGTGTTCCCCCACTGAGCCCCTATTTCCCCCAAGACTGCTGAGCCTATGCTACCTTTCTGTGCCACCCAGGGGTGGAGAGTCCCACCCATGAGATTCGAGCTGACGCCGCCCCGTCCGCACGATCGGCCAAGAGCATCATTATCACCTTGGCCAACAGGCACACCTTCGACCGGCCCGTGGAGATCCTCATCCATCCCAGCGGTAGGGGGCACCAGTCGGGCCCCGGGAGGTGGCCTATGGGAGGAAAGAGATGCTGATCCTATGGGGAGCAGATACAGTGGTGGCCCTTCATCCGGTGGGCCAGACCAGGGGGAAAGCAGGAATGTGTGGCAGAAAGAGAAGACCAACTAAGTGACTCCTGGAAAATGAGTCTAGCTGGCAGAACTGAGTGCCCAGATTCTAGCTCCAGAGGCCCTAGGGTCTCATTCACCCATTAGGGAACTTTGCCTCCAGGGCAGCTGAGCAGATGACCTTTGAAATCATAAGCTCAAGGGGACCCTCCCAGCTCTGAACACTCAGGGAGCAATTGTTCTGTCTCTTTAAGGAATCCTAAGATGTCAGGATCTGAAAATATCAGAGCCCGGTCTGTCTCCCATTTTGCAGATGGGCCAACTGAGGCCCAGAGAGGGTCAGTGAGTTATCTGAGACCACTAGGCTCTCCTACCTGCCAGCTCAGTAGTCTTCCCATGGCCCCACACTGCTCCAGGCAGTCAGGAATTCTCTTCCCCTCTTCCAATCGGGATTCCTCCCCACCGTGAAGATCCTGTTCTTAAACCAAGGTCCCTGGTATTGCCCTCATATTCGGACAACCGCCAAGAGTTGATCTCATCTCTGCAGAGCCCCACATGCCACACGTCCTGACGGAGAAGGGGGACATGACCCTGGGAGAATTTGAGCAGCACTTGAAAGGAAGAACAGAGTTCATTAAAGGAATGAAGAAGGACAGCAGGGCAGAGAGACAGGTGAGGGTGGCTGGGACAGAGTCCGTGGTGGCAGAAGTGGGGTGACACTGGGAACTGGGTCATCACTGCCCCAATGAGGATACCGAGCAGGGGAAGGGGGTGGCTTGGCTGGTGGCAGATCCTCGTCCATGTTTCCCTCCGTGGGCTGGGGCACCTCTGGGAAGGTGGACATCAAGATGCAGCAGCCACCCTGTCCTCCCGCTTCCTGCCAGGCCACTTGCTCCTGGTGCCACCAAGGGGCCTAAGCCAGGTGGCGTTTCTAGGCTGGTGGCATAAACAACCTTGGTCTTCTCCAGGTTAATCCACCCCAAGTGGCTCCCAGGACCCTATAGGCAGGTGCCCTCCCAGCCCCATCTTTACCCCTGGCCCTCCCTTTCCCTACCTGCTAAATGGGTCTCTTGCTCATCCTGTCTCTGAGACCCTTGCTACTATTATGTAAAGAATAAAGGCAGAGCAGAGAAAGCCTGATGAAGACCCTTTCTCGGCCTGCCCCCTCCAGCATGAAGTGCTAGTATGAGGAGGCTTCAGCAGAGCGGGGGGCTGGGGAAGGCTGGTAGGAGGCCGGGACCAGGCTGTAAGTCCTACTAGCAGTTTTTCTGGCTCATGGCCCTGCACACCAAAATGGGCCCTGAAGAACAAGGCAGGTTTAAGTACGATGTCATACTTCTTTTTCTGGCCTCCCCTTTTTAAATGAGAACACTGAGGTTTAGCACCCAAAAAGAACTGGTAAACTGGGAGGAGGGGGGAAGACTGTTCCCTTGGGAGTTGGCTTCGGCGACATGAGGCTGAGGACTTAGAGTCCATCTCGGGGGGCAGCTTTGCTGGTTTTAAGAGCCCCTCCCTGAGTGGCAGAGGAGAGGGTGGGGAGGAGGAGGTATGGGGATGTGTAGACGGCTTCCTGCTCATGTCATCCCCCTTGTTAGATATCCCACCGGAGGGGCCTGGTGGGGCATAGGAGGGAAGGCAGAGATAAAGGGTGAGTAGCTCATGACATATATCATCCCATGTTTAGGGAAACACCTGCTTTCCCAGAGGGACCCTCTCACCCAGATGAGTCAACTGGGAGAAGAGGCTGGGGCCAGGCTTTCAGAGTGGGGGTGTCCCTGGGCTTTGAGAACTATAGCATGTGAGCAGCTGGTGGGGTCTTTGGGGCTCTCAGGACTTGAGCTGGCTCCCCTGCCTGCCAGCACTTCTCTGTTAGCTCTGGGATAGCTGAGACAAATGAGAATTTGCCACCTTGGGTTGGTTATGCAAATACCCTGTATTCTCATGAGCTCCAGGACCGATAGTGATCACTCAAAGCTGCTAGGAAGTGATGAGTTTATTGTGATTGGATAAGGGCAGCTGGAGGAGACATCAGAGAATTCCGAGCCGGCCCCCACGCAACCTCTCTGAGAGGCAAAAATCGGGTTCCCAGAAGGGGCTTCTTTCACGAGCAGATGTGGCTGTTGCTGCCTTGGGCTCTGTCTTCCAGAGAGCCCAGCTGGGCAGTGGCCTTTGGCAAGAGAGCTCCACGTGGGAGGGAGAGCCCATTCCCTCACCAAGGAGGGAGGCAGGCATCCAGAGAGTCAACATCAATCAGGAAGAGGGGGTATGACACGGGGGGGGGGGGCAAGAGGGGGCAAATGACACAGAGGAAGACACCATGTACAGGAAGCAGAGATGCAGACAGAAGCAGAGACAAGTAGAGACAACAGAGAGACTAGGCGAGGGGGCAGGAACCCCAGAGATGCACACATAGGTCAGTGGCAGATAAAAAGACCCACACAGATTCAGCCTCTCATTTATTCATTCAACAAATACTATGTCCCCCATAGATGTCAGCCTCTGTTCTAGGCACTGGGGAGACGACACTAAAAATGACACGTCCTTTTTCTCATGAAGCTTGCATTCTAACACAGACAAGAAGTGAATGAATGAGCAAGATGAGTGTGAAGAGGGCAGGGGTCCATGAAGGAAACAAAGCAGGATGATACAATAATGAGTGAAAAGTGTGAGCCCGGGGAGCCCAGGGAGCCCGGGGTTTAGAGAAAGTCTGTCTGAGAATGAGACTTGGTGGGTGGTGAGGAACGGGAAGCCATACACAGAACCAGAAGCAGGACAATGGTGACATGTTCAGGAAACAGGTGGTCGGAGTTGTTGAAATGTCGCGAGCAGAGTAGGCAAAGATGGGGTGGACAGGTAGCCAGGCATTAGGGGTCAGGCATTAGGGGGCCTCATACCCATGATGCAAAGTATGAGGGGAAGCTATTGTTTAAACAACTGGATGGCAAGGATGATCACACCCCTGCTCTATATGGAAGGAACCACAGGGAAGGACGCCTGGGTGGCTCAGTCAGTTAAGCATCTGACTTCAGCTCAGGTCATGATCTTGTGTCCTGGGATCCGTCTCTGCCTCTGGCTGCCTGCTCAGCAGAGAACCTGCTTGTCCCCCTTCCTCTGCCCCTCTCCCAGCTCATGCTGTCCCTCTCTCTTTCCCTCCTCTCTCTCTTAAATAAATGAAATTTTTTTAAAAAATGGACCGTAGCATGATCCCAGCGTCCTGGGATCGAGTCCCACATCGGGCTCCTTGCTCGGCAGGGAGCCTGCTTCTCCCTCTGCCTCTGCCTGCCACTCTGTCTGCCCGTGCTCGCTCGCTCTCTCTCCCTCTCTCTCTGACAAATAAATAAAATCTTAAAAAAAAAAAAAATGGACCGTAGGGAGATAAAAGTGGCAGAAAGAGGACACTCAGGCCCCAGACAAAAGAGGGTACTGTCCCGCACTGGGGTGGTGGCAGTGGAGACAGAGCAGAAGACACGTTCAGCATGCATCTTAGCTATAGAACTAGCAGTCCTTTGCTGAACGGTGGATGTATGGGGTGGGGACAGAGAGGAACTAAGGACAACCCCTAGGTCTTGGGTTTGAACACCTGCATGTGTGATGATGTCATCGATTGAGTTGAGGAAGGGACTCCCATA
Source organism: Mellivora capensis (assembly GCA_004024625.1). NCBI lineage: Eukaryota > Metazoa > Chordata > Mammalia > Carnivora > Mustelidae > Mellivora > Mellivora capensis. The sequence continues at coordinate 83,438 of PISX010004553.1, forward strand.
AAAACAGAGAAACGGACACAGAGAAGCTGGTACCCAGGCACAGTCAGACAGAGACAGAGAGAGGAAATCGGGGTGGAGGGGGAGAGAGAGGGGCAGGGCAAGGAAATGAGCGTGGGTGCGTCCGGAAACAACATTCAGCAGCTGCAGGCCAGAGGCTTAGACACTGGGAGTGAAAACAGAAAGATGCTTTCCAGCCTGCACCTGTGCAGGGACTTCCTGCTCTGGGTCATCCTCTAACCTCCCTGAGAAGGGGACTTCATTTGCCCCACTTTATAAATGAAGAAACAGACCCAGAGGAGGGACTTGCCCAAGATCACACAGCTGGATGGTGAGAGCTGGGATTTAAACCCTGGTCTTTCTGCCTCCAAAGTCCACGCAACTGGGAAAGTCTAGCACATGGAAGACCCAGGTGCAGTCGTTCTGGGACTGTCTCTACAGAGCATGAGTGGGGTCTTGACAAAGCTTGGTGAGTAGTGGGGGGGACCAGCTTGAGCCCCCAAGAGTGACTCTGGACCCCTGGGGTACCCAAGTGAGAGAGCTTTCCTTTCTCCTCCAGACAGAAATCATCCGGAAACGCCTCCACAAGGACATCCCCCACCACACCGTCATCATGCTCAACTTCTGCCCTGACCTTCAGTCAGTCCAGCCGAACCTGAGAAAGACCCATGGGGAGTTTATCTTCCTCATTGACAGGAGCGGCAGCATGAGTGGGACCAACATCCACCGTGTCAAGGTACTATAAGAGAACCCTTGCCCCCAGGGACTTAGGGTTCCAGACTAAATCAGCTGTGCTCCTCCAAACCAGCTTCCTCAGTACTCCTGGGCTCCAAGCAGCCCTCCTTCCCCACCTGAACTACTTTCCTCAATGACTACATGGAACACCTTAACCAGAGACACCCAAACTCAACTGTTCCCAAAATAAACCTTTGAAGTGGTATGAACGGAGGTAGAACTATTGCCCAAGAGAGAAAGTCATCTAGACCTCTCCTTGGCAACCCACAAACCTTTGTTGAGTGCGTGCTCTGGCTGAAACACCTCACCAGGTCCTGAGAGGAGAGGGGCCCAGAAAAGAGGGGAAGGAACCAACATTTGCTGAAGCTTACTACGTATCAGATACGACCCTAGGTATTTAATGCACAGCTTGATGTTTAATCTGGGCAGTAATCCTTCGAGGTTGGCCCTATTGTCACCATTTTCCACATGAGAAAGCCAATCCTGAAAATTTCAGTAACCTCCCCAAGGTCACACAGCTGGTGTGGTCTAAGATCAAACTCTTGTCTATCGAATTCCTACCACTTGACATCAGAGATCCATTGCACATGGCCTTAAGGAGTATGTATAATCCAGTAGAAAATATTTGGTTCATTCTTTTTTTTCTCAAGCGCTGTGGTTGGCTGACTGGAAAGACAGCAGGTTGTAAACATAGTTCCTGCCCTCCAGGAGTTCACAGTCGAGTGCGAGGGCAGCCCTGCTAACCACCCATAGCTGGGAGCATGGCCTCATTGCAGTGGGAAGTTCAGAAGAGGGATAAACCTTCCTCCCCATGTACCCCCAAGTGTTTCATCTCCCTCAGGAGATTATTTGCCTCGATTATGGCATTATCTAGCTCTTCTTTTTGTGTTTGGTTGTGTAGATGTGTGTCTCCTCCTCTGGAGTTCTGAACTCATTAAGGGAAAGGACCAGATCTTTTTCATCTCTCTCTCCCTATGGAGCCTGGCTCTGTACTCATGCATAAAAAGCCCCCAGTCACTGTTTATTAAACTGGGTAAAGGTGCATCTTCAAGGAAATGAAGGATGTGGGAACAAGAAGAGAAGGGTCTGCCATCACCTGAAATTTCATCCCTCTAGTTTGTCCCTGGAGCAAACTCTTATTTCCAGGGCAACAGGACTGGCAAGGAAGGAAGCAGATGGGTGGGATCTGTGATACCCGCCATCTCCTCAGGCTGGCTATGACTGGGTTTAGTCTTGAAGTATGACTGAGCAATCATGTATGAGACCAAAGTTCCCCGTTTGAAGCCTCCTGACACTGATGTGCTAGACTGGACTCTGCCATCCTTCAAAGACAAGAATTAGACTGGGGAGCTGTCCATAGTCTTGCTGAGACACACTCCAGGCCTGTGTGGCCATGTATATTTCTTTCCATAGCTGTTATCAGTTTGTAAGATAGCTCTTCAGTTGCTCTCAAGTATCATAGGATCTTATGATGTCTCTTGGAGAGCATTTAAACTATTTTCCCTGCCATTTTCCAGGTAAGGAAACTGAGTCCCCAAGAGCCTGTTTTCCCCAGCATCACAGGGCTAATGAGGAAATCAAAGCTTGCCCTATCTTTGATCAGTGCTCATTTTCCTTACCCTGCTGATGGGGAATGACAATACTACTCTACGGAGAAAACCTCTCTTCTCTGATTATGTCATTTCTGCCACATGGCTTAGTAGAAAGAGCAATGCCTGGGTTTGGGAATCGTTCTGCCACTGATTTGCTATGTGGCTTTGGACAAGTTGATTCTCAACTCTGGGATTCAGTTATCCTTTCTGCAGAATGAGAAGGAGAGATTAATTCAGGGAGGGCAAACATATGTCACATGTCCTTTTGTTCCCCTCTCCCAAGGCCAGACAGACATCAATAATTGACCATGGTATTTTTTTCTCATGCTGAGCCTGGACTCATTCTCTTTATCCTTGTCATCTCTGGGTTCCAGGCTGTTACTTCCAGTTAAATGGAGTTAGTTTATGAATGTAAATCCATTTCTGAACTAAAGACCTTTCCAACTTTACCTTCCAGAATTTTCAGACAATAACTTCCTCTGGCTCTCCTCTCAGTCCCTTTCCCTTTTGGAGTCTCTCCTGCTCTCTTGTCCAGTTCAGCTCACTGAGCTCAAGGTCATCCCTCATGAATGGCTCTGCTCTGGCACGACGCATTCTGCTACACATGCCCCCTTTTAGAGAAAGGTGCAGAAATTACCTAGGACACACATTCCTTTCCCCACTGGCAATGAGGCCATAGGTGTGTTGCTTGGGTCATTAATTGTGGCCATCAGGTAAACTAAGGAAAACCTAGGCTTAGGGGCCCCTGGATGGCTCAGTGGGTTAAAGCCTCTGCCTTCGGCTCAGGTCATGATGCCGGGGTCCTGGATTCGGGTTCTCAGCTCAGCGGGGAGCCTGCTTCCTCCTCTCTCTCTGCCTGCCTCTCTGCCTACTTGTGATCTCTGTCAAGTAAATAAATAAAATCTTAAAAAAAAAAAAAAGGAAAAACTAGGCTTAGGAAGATAGGAGAGAACAGAAATCTGAACAGCCACACCAAGGGGGAAAGTTCAGCCAATTTAATCTCCTGCAGCTGGTCTCATTCTCCAGCTGCCACTGGCTGCCAAAAACATGGCTTTAAAAATTCTAATAGGTGTGAGCAGAGACAATCCGTATGGATCAGCAGTCTTCCGCTAGCAGGAATATACATTAGTGGAATAAGTAGATATTGAAAAAATGAAAAAATAAGTAGATATTGACCTCTTTTGTAGAGAAACAAAATGTATTGACACGGGGAACAAAAAGAGATGAGGGAACATTGATGTTAATGTTTGATGTTTACAGAGGGGGATGGGAGAGGGACTACAGGTCTATGCAGCCTGCAAGGCTATATGCTGTGGAAGTGGCCAAGATCCAGTTGCCACTGCTTCCTTCTAGATTCTGGAACACAAACAGTTTGTCTCTCAGAAGCCATGCTGAGGTCCCTGGGGTACCATCAATAAACTACTTGGGATGAGGGAGAGCCCCCCGCCCTTCCCGAGCTCTGTGTCATGGCAGAGAGCCAACGTGAATGATGATTTCAGAGCTATGTTTTTTGTTTGCTTGTTTGTTTTTTTAAAGATTTTTTTTTTAATTTAACACAGAGAGAGGGAGGTTACAAGTAGGCAGAGAGGCAGGCAGAGAGGGGGGGCGGGAAGCAGGCTCCCTGCTGAGCAGAGATCCCGATTCAGGGCTCAGTCCCAGGACCCTGAGATCATGACCTGAGCTGAAGGCAGAGACTTAACCCACTGAACCACCCAGGCGCCCCCCCGGAGCTATGTTTTAAAAGCTGTCCTGTTCTTCTGTTTTTTGATCCCGTGCAACTTCTTAACCCTCTGAGCATGGTTCCTTTTCTGTAAAACAAAGGTGTTGCTATTAATGTTTCTCATGGGGTTGGTGATCATAACCATTTACTGAACGTTTACTAGGTGCCAAGCTGAGGCTCCGAGGAGTGACCTAACGAGTCCAAGGTCAAGTTAGTGATGGTATAAGTGAGATATAAAACCACAGATGTCTAACTTCAAAATGTATCTTCTTCTCCACTGTACTGTAATACATGTTACAGAGGTGAAAGGAGATCATCAATGGAAGTGCTTAACACAGGGTTTGGCACAGAGTAGCTGCTTGATATTTATTGTTGCGCTCTGCCGCTGTCATTATGACCACCACCATCATCATCTTCATCCCTCCCGCCATCTCCCCCACCTTTCCTCTTTGTGATTATTTATTTCCACAGACCTCATCAAGGGCTCCTGGTGTTGCGGAATTAAGCCAGTTAGCACCTTGTAATATTCCCAGACTCTGGAGGCACGGTGACCGGCGTTAGAGCCCTGGCTCTGCTACTCTCAAAATGTGCACGAATGAGTCATCCCACCTCTCTGTGGCTCAGTTTCCTCTTGTATAAAATGGGGATGACATTGTGCCTGCCTCAAGGCTCACAGCGAGGATGACATGAAGTAAAGCATGTAAACTGTCTCCCAGGTGTTTAACAAATATGAGCTGGAGAGACTGCCCCTGAGAGACTTGTTAACTGGAGCATTAGCCATAGGTAGGGCACGTCGGATGCAGAAGGGCCTGGACGAAAGCCTGTTCCACCCACAGTGTGCCCCAGACCCAGCCACATGCCCCCCTTGGATGTCGATTTCATTTTTGCAGAAGGAAGTGGGTGCTCCCAGCTCTCCTTACCTCTCAGGGCTAGCAGGACGTGAAATGGAACTGGCAAGCATAACAGAAGGGCTTTGAGAAGTCAGACTTGCCACACGGATGAGAAGTTTTATGATGATGGCGTTGGTCCAGCCTCGGGTTGCTGTCAGCAAATTTCTTGATCTGAGGGCAAAGGCACTGTTGGGTGTGGGCAGAGGGGTGAAAGCCCATCTGGAGGCTGCTTCTAGCTGCTGGGTGGTGGCAAAGCCAGTAACTCCTTCCCGAACTCTGAAAATCCCTTTCTTGCCTGCCAGGATGCCATGCTGGTAGCTCTTAAGAGCCTCATGCCAGCCTGCCTCTTCAATGTCATTGGGTTTGGATCCACATTTAAGACTCTCTTCCCTTCCAGTCAGACCTACAGTGAGGTAAGGCAAGGGCAGGGCTGGGTCCAGAATGGGTGGGTGTTGAGGAGCAGAGGGAAAGAAGAAAAAGAAAGCGTGGGTAACACTGAGGGCTGCTTCAGAAGCTGCCCCACCCCTTGCCTTGTAGAAACTCAGTGATGCCCACCACAGAGAACTCAAGAGGTTGTCTTTGGGTAGACCATTAGCTGACATCTTATCTTCTGACATCCCTCCTCTTTATAATAAGGATCATTTGGGGCAAATTATGGGTGTGCTCAGAGAGAGGGCACAGGGAAGGGATAGAGAGGGGATATATCCTGATTCTGTTTCAAGAGAACGATAGACTCATGCAAGTTTGAGCTAAAGGAGTGAATGGTAAGGGGTTACGGAGTGAATGGGTGGGGAGGGGGGCTAAGAATAGAACTCACAAGGCTCAAATGACAATTTAGAACAAGAGGACAGGGGCCCTAGCAGCACATTCAAAACTGGAGCATATCCTGTCCGGGTCTAAGAACAGGAAGAAAGAACGTAAGGGAGAGGAGGGAGAAAGGAAGAACATGTTTCCATGAAAAATAACTTTATAGGTTTTTAAAATACAAAAATAATATATATTGATTATCCCACAATTTTTAAATCTGAATAATCAAAAAGAAAAATTTAAAAGTCTCCCATGATCACATCAGGAAAAAAAAAAAAAGGAAAGACCACCATTAAGAGCTCAGTATAAATCCCTCCAGACCTTGTTCTATGTGTTTACATGCATTTTTAATAAAGATAGTATTAGATCTGCCATACCATTCTGTAACCTTCCAACACAACAGTCTATCATAAGCATATTTCTATCTAAGTAATAATCTGCACAATAACATAAATGGCTGCCTAGTATTTCACTACACAGATAAATTAGGACCTATTGAACTAAATCCTTACTTGAGCATGCCTGTTGCTTCCATATTTTTCTATTCAGTCATCTTTGTAGTGAAGACTCCACACCCATCCTTAATGATTCCCTTGGAATAAATCCTTAGTCTTATTGGCTCAGAAGGTAAATATCCATTTCAAGACTTTTGACACATGCCATTACCCCAAGCATAGATGTTGGAAGAGCATCTTCATGAATCAGGAGCAGAACAACGGATATCTGTCTGGTGCCAGGAGTCCTTGGACAGTTGGGTTCCACAATGCTGATCCAGGAGGAAGGGAATCTGAAGCCCACATTGGGCACATGATTTGTTCAAAGTATTGTAGGGATTTAGCACCACAAGCAGGGCTAGAATTTGGGTCTTAAGATTTCTAGTGTAATGGTCTTACCACTAGGCCTCCTGCCTCACTCATCAGAAAAGGACACCTCATTTGTGCTGAGCAGTCGGGGCTTGCCATCCTACCTTTTCCACAGGTGTTTATATTTTTAATGAGGAACAAAGAAAGGACAGTAGTAAGTTAACAAACCACGGACAACAGCATTTAGGGCATTCGTAGGGGGTGCTATTGGGCAGAAACACACCCAATGAGTGGCCATCATTCTTCCTGTGCGTGGGACAGAGATGAAATCGGGAACATGAGTCAGTTCAGTGAGACCCAGCTAAGATCTAGGGAAAGAAAGTACTCATCCTCCAAGGACTTACAGTCTCGGTGTCATACGGTGATCCTGGGGACTATCTTCCCTGTCCATGGCCCTTCCCTGCAGGAGAGCGTGGCCATGGCCTGTGATAACATCCAGAGAATGCGTGCTGACATGGGGGGCACCAACATCCTTTCCCCGCTCAAGTGGATCATCCGTCAGCCAGTGCGCCGAGGCCACCCGCGGCTTCTCTTCCTGATCACAGATGGTGCCGTCAACAACACCGGCAAGGTGCTAGAACTGCTGCGAAACCATGCCTTCTCCACCAGGTGGGCACAGGCTGAAGGTCTAGGCCTTGGTTATCCTGGGCTGTCCTGGGATGGGGGGTGCCAGAAGTGGGGAATCATGGAGGATGCCAGAAGGAAAGGAGAGAATTCCAGTTCCTACAGTGCTTTGTTTCCAGGTTGATTGGTGTAACTGACTTCAAAGTTTGCCTCTTTCCCTCAAGAGTTCCGATGGGATGAGGTAACACCTCATCTCTGTGTATAGCTCCCAAAGGGCAGCCTAGGGGGAGGAAGTCCTTCCTGCTCCTTTGACTCTGTCCTGGAGTGAGAGTTAATGGGCTATTATGAATGTTCATGCCCACAGATGGCCCTCTGCTTTCTCCTTCACCCTCTGCCTGATGTTAGGATCAGCTCTGAGATACTCTCCTCATTCATGCTCTGTCCCTTTCCCCACCAAAGGGACAAAGAGGACACAGAGGATGGGAAGTAGCAGCCTCTTTCTTTCCCTTCTCCCAGGTGCTATAGCTTTGGAATTGGACCCAACGTCTGCCACAGACTGGTGAGAGGGCTGGCAACTGTATCCAAGGGCAGTGCTGAGTTTCTGGTCGAGGGGGAAAGGCTCCAACCCAAGGTAGGCAAAAGGAGCTCACTGTGTTCTGGTGCCAGTACCTCAGAGGCCCAGACTGGTCATACAGCAACTCATTGGTGGGGCTGGGATTTCATTTCACCCAAGTCTGAGCTCCCCACTAGGCCACTATACACCCCAGTGACAATCAGAGAGGTAGAGGCCACAGAGTAGATAGTCCCCAGGATCACTGTACTGGAGTCAGTAGAGGACACTAGGTCCACAGGTCTCCAGCCACTGGAGCACATGCTCCAGCCACCGGCTGGGCAGGACTGGGGCTTCTGAGTCACTGCGTCTGTGCTCATGGAGTTGTGTTTGGGGTCATTTCTGGCCACATTCCTGATGATGACAAATGGTGGCTCAGAAATATTTAAAGAACCCAGAAATCAAGGAAATTATAGTCATGTCTCCATTTTCTGCACAGTTGGCACAAATAATCCAACTCTTTGAAAATCCTTGGGTCAGCCCAGATCTTCCAGGAACCGGAGAACCACAGACAGAGCAGCATTTAAGAAGTTCATAACTACAAGAGGTTCACTGGGGGATAATATCTGTGAAACAAAAAAGAGGAAGAAGCAGGAAGGAGAACTCTTCAGCCCGTAATACCCATGCATACTTGTAAAAGGAAAGGAGGGAAGCAGGACTGAGCAGGGAGAGTTTCACACTGCAAGTGTGGCAAGGTCTCAGCCAACCCGACAGGGACCTCGGGAGCAAAGATTGCCCATTGGGTAGTCAAATCAGGCTGAAATGTCTGCACCAGTGTCCGGGCAGCTCAGTCATTGCGGGAGGGCTTCCAGAGGGAGGTGTGGTCTTGGCTTGAACTCTGGGGCATTGCATCTGGAGACTATCACCTAACAGCATTCCTTGCAGCAAAAGATCATAGTCTTCCTCCCAAGGAGATGTGGTGCACCCTTATGGCTCTCACAATCCCCAAATCATTTTTCCCCAACTTTGCAGTATATCTGAAGAAATCAGCCTAGGTGTTGCTTAACCACAGCCGTCATTTATTGAACACCTATCATGAGGCAGTGACTTCAAATCCAGCATCTCAGCTAATTCTCCCAACTACACTGAGAGTTGATAATTACTCACTTTACCAGAAAAGGAAACAGAGGCCCAGCAAGGCAAATTAACTTGCTCAAGATCACTATCCAGTCTCATGCTTTGACACAAACTTTCTGTGGGCCCCAGGCTAGTCACAACCTTACTTTAGGTCTTAGATCTCCTCCTTATAAAATGCTAAGCTTAGAGAAACAAGATCTGCTCCAACTCTGACATTCTAGTAGTCTAAAAAGCTCAGAGGCATGTTCACTGCTGGACAAGCCATCCCAAGACCTAGTGTGTCTTCTTCTCTGCTCACACCCCCTCATGCTCATACTCCTATGGTCTTTGTACTCCTCCTCTGTGCATGTCCCTGCTCAACATACCCCCAACCTGTGTTCTCACCCTGCCCAACAGATGATCAAATCCCTGAAGAAGGCCATGGCCCCAGTCCTGAGTGATGTAACTGTGGAGTGGGTCTTCCCCGAGACCACCGAGGTCCTGATCTCACCTGTGAGCACCAGCTCCCTCTTTCCCGGAGAGCGGCTGGTGGGATATGGCATTGTGTGTGATGCCTCCTTATACATCTCCCATCCCAGATCTGTAAGTATTTTAGACATTCCAAACAGTGGGGCTCCAGAACCATGTGCACAAAGCTGCCATTAGCTGGAAAGGCTATTGCTGGCCTCGGGGAAATAATTGGGTCTAAGTTTACAGTTGTGGGGTCTGGTTGACTGACCGTGGGCATGCAGTCACGATGATACTGCTTGGATAACTGTTATCCCCACAGCATGTGGTTCTTAAAATCCTCTGCAGCAGAAAAATTGGGAGAACGTGTCTAAAATGCAGAGCCCAGGGGATGCCCAGGTGGCTCAGTTGGGTAAGTGGCCAACTCTTAATTTCGGCTCAGATCTTAATCTCAGGGTCCTGAGACTGAATCCCACAAGGTGCTCTGTGATCAGCAGGGAGTCTGCCTCAGGATCCTCTCTTTCCTCTGGCCCTCCCCCAGCTTGCTCTCTCACTCTCTCTCTCAAATAAAGGGGTGCCTGGGTGGCTCAGTGGGTTAAGCCTCTGCCTTCAGCTCAGGTCATGATCTCAGGGTCCTGGGATCGAGCCCCACATCGGGCTCTCTGCTCAGCGGGGAGCCTGCTTCCCCCTCTCCTTCTGCCTGCCTCTCTGCCTACTTGTGATCTCCTTCTCTATCAAATAAATAAATAAAATCTTTTTTAAAAATAAATAAATACATAAATTTTTTAAAAGATAAAGTAAAATGCAGGGTCCCTGAACTCTGCCTCTGAAACTAATGCTATATGTTAATTGAATTTAAATACATTTTAATTTGATTTAAAAAATACTTACAAAAAAATAAAATGCAGAACCCAAGCTCCAACCCGGTCTACTGAATAAAAGTCTTTGAGGGTAAGGTCCAGGCACCTGCATTTGACATAACCTCCCCAAATTGATTTTTGACAAACAACCGTGTTCAGAACAACCACACTCAGGTTTCTTTCCCTAAAAGCTCTATTCAGGTCATGTCTCTTCTGATGAGTTTGTGATTTACTCACACGAATCTTTCTCTTGTATGTGGTGACAGAAGTAAGATAAAAGTGAGGAACTTCTCAAAGGAAGGTGGAATTCATGCTAAAATGTGGGGGATTACCTGAAATTCCCCCACCCCTCCTCTTTAGTGAGTCTCTCTACTTCTGCTTGAAGGATTTGTCATCTTGCTTCATTTTCAAGCAGAAGTCACCAACTCATTGCCTAAAGGGACTGGCAGGTATAAAATGAATAAAATGAACTTCTAAAAATAAAAGAGGAAAACACCATGAAGGATAGCAGTTATCATGGAGTCCATAGAGAGGCAAGAGGGGTGGTGAGGAATATGGTGAACGGGATGGCACACGGTCATCTCAACTGTGTGGCCCCTCCCCAGCGTGGGCTCTGTGTTAAAGGTGTTTTCAATCTTGCAAGAGAAGTGAGAATGGGTGTGTGATATTTCCAGCTTTTAGAATGTTATACAATCTCCTAAGAATCACGGTCAGGGTAATGGTTAATGTGTTATGGAGAGCGGGGAGTTCAAAAGCAGGGGGAAGATGCTAAACAGAATGTTGGTCAGTCTTTGAACAATCTAGACCCTCTTGGAGGTCTGGGAGGCATCCGATCATCAACAGACCCTACCACTGGAAGGAACCATCAAATAAATGCCTTCTCCTTTCCTTACCCATAAAACTGGCCAAGCTTTCTCCTGATACTAACACAGCTCTTGGGGAAGGGTACCCTTGCCTATTGTGGTTTAAATATGACTTTCCCTCCTTTGGAAAGCAATCTAGAAATAACTAATGAAATTAGAAATACATAACATTTCAGCCTAGAAATCCCCCCTAAGAACCTAACACCTAGAAATAAAAGTGATGCAATGGATTTATGTCAAAGGATTCAATGTAGCGATTTTTTATGGTGCAAAAACAACGGATCCCAAAGCAAAGGCTTAAAAATAAGGAGTGGTTGAATATTGTGCAGTCAAAAGTTTAAAAGAATGGCTGATATGCAGGACTTCCAAAATGTTTTAAATGCAAAATTCAAGATACTGATAAATGCAAGTAATATAGTCCAGTTCTTGTAAAATAAAAATTACCCCCAAAGCCCTTATGTTTTATATATATGTGTGTTTCTATCATGGAGAATGGAATGGAAGGAACAGATGGTTCATTTTGTTAATTTTGGCTACCTACTTGGAGACAGCAGTGGCATTTAGAATTACATTAAAAATCCTTTTAAATAAAGAAGATAATTAAAAATATAAACAATATAAATGTTATGAAGAGTCAGTTCCATTCACCATCTCTTAAACGGAAGTCTGCCCAAATGACTCAAGCAAGAAAAAACTTTCCTGTTATTCCAGATCCTCAAAAATGGAATGTCTCCCATCTCTTGTCCTACCCCTGCCTCCCCTACAGGTGCTCTTTCTGACATCTACTCCCAGCCCTCTTTTCTCTGCCTCCTTCCAGGACAAGAGGAGACGATACAGCATGCTTCATTCCCAGGGGTCCAGTAGCTCTGTCTTCTACCACTCCCAGGATGAGGGGCCCAGCCCAGATGCCAGAAACTCTGTCAAGAGCATGGGGTCACACTTCAACCTCAGGCAGCCCAAAGATGCCCAGCCAACCACTGGAGACTCCACCACTAATCCTGGTTAGTCTGCTGCTCCTTGTCTTCACTCCTTCTTCCTGGGAGGCCATGACTGCTACATTTTACTGAGCACTTACTCTGTGATTAGCACTTTATAGACCCCATCTCACTGAATAGTTAGCACCTGTGAAGATGGGTCCTAGTTCACCAATTTTACAGATGATGAAACTGAGGCTTGGGGATGTTAAGCAACTTGGCTAAGCTCACGAAACCCAGCAAGAGGGAAGGTACGGACAGGTCTAGAGCTGTTTGCATCCAAAGCCTCTTTATGGTGCTAATTTCCACTCATAGGGCATTTATTGATCACCTACTAAGGCTAAGTACCAGACACAGCGTGGGAAACAAAGATGATGCAAACATGAATTCTTGTCTTTCAGAAGCTCTCTGCCTAGGAGAAGAGATACAATTGGCTCTAACGTTGATAGAAGCAGAGTGACAGGGACCACAGTGAAGTTTAATAAGCTGTAGGAGGTCCCAAGAAAAGACACATTGTTAGACAATATCAACAGAGACATAATGAGGGCACTGATTCTTAGAGGTGGGAAGGGAGAGGAGATTCCAGGCAGCAGAAACTGGCTGATCAAAGATGTAGAAATGTGACACCTAGAAAACACTTCGCAACTGATTACTCATCTGTTACATTTGAAGCACTGAAAAAGGAGCAGAAAGGACAGTAGCTGGGTAGATGGATTAGGACCCCAGTTTACGTAAGGCTTTGAATGCCAGGGGAGGTGAGACATCTACAAATATTTCAGCAGGCAAACAGTGGGTAACGCAAGAAGTTTCCAAGCAAGAAAGGAGCATGCAAGCCTCTCTCTCTTTCTCCACTCTTCCCCGCCCTGCTGGCTCCCCTTGTCACCACCCTACCCAGCTCTAGACTTCTCCCAGCGACGGCGGGCATACAGCACCAACCAGATCACCCACCATAAGCCCTCCTCAAGGGCCCCCACAGCAAGCGACCCCACAGTGCCCGCCAAGAGATACCCACTTCGGAAAGCCAAGCTGCAGGACCTCACCAACCAGAGCATCACAGATGCCCCTTGGTGGCAGATTGATCTGCAGGTACCTGAGCAGGGTGGGTTGGAGTTGGGGAGACCATAGCTGGGGTGAGAGCTGTCTCCTGCTTCAGCCACAAGGTCCAATACTTATACTGCAAAATGAGTGTCTTCTTCCTCATTTTTCTGGATCTTGATCTGCTTGAGCCTCTTTATAATAATGGTACCCAGTATTCAGTGACATCACCCATCCTCCGCACACAATACTTCCTAGCTGGCCAGGAGCAGCCCCATTGACACTCATTTGAAGGGGCTGTGTCCTGTGGATTGTAGAATGTTTGGCAGCATCCCTGGCCTCGACCAGCTGAATACCACCTTCAACCATGATAACCAAAGCTGTCTGCGCTCATTACCAAATGTCCCTGGGGAAGAGGGTAAAAACCACCAGATGGAGAAACACTGTCCTAAACCAAATTGGTGTTTGTTATTATCTGCATACCTTATCCACTTTCTTAAGAATGGGTTTTGTGTAGCTTTGTCATTGTAAGTCACGGTTCCATAAAAGCAGCCTTTCGCTCTCCCCCTTCCACGCACCATCGCCATCCCTCCCTGCCTCTCCATAAGTTCCTATAGTCCCCAAGGGGAGAGACATGGCCACCTTGTCCCTGTGAGCCCTTCTCTGTGCTTAACCAGGAATCACTTGATGCAGCTGGAAGACACTGACCTTGGAGTCAGGTGGACTCTGCTCCTCAAACATGTTGCTTACCCTCTCTGAGCCCCAACTTTCCCATCTAGGAAATGGGGAGAGTAGTTTGTACAGTGGATTGAGCTAACTGCCATCAGGGGCATTGACTGGGAGCCAACTCTAAGTGGAAGACTTACAGGCAATGGCTGATAGGAGAGGAAATGCCTGGTGCAGCCCCTGGTATACAGTAGGTGTCCTTTAAATGCAACTCTCCTTGGTGAGAGCTCTGGGCAGTTTAACATCTGCTCTCTCCTGTTTGCTCCTGGCCCATCCTTGCTCATGTCTTTCTGATTGCCTACTCAGCTTCTTCTCCAATCTGATTCTCCCCTGCACACCCGCACACACATGCCTGCACACGCACACACACATGAGCCCACACATACACCCTCCCTGAAGCCTCTGGCTGGGTGAAAGACTGAATCTTAGACTAATCCATTGCCATGGAAACTGTAGCAGCGTCTGTTTCTCAGTGTATTGATGATGGTGGGGCAGGGGTGAGGGGAATCCCAGCCTCTGATGAGAGACAGGGATTAAGGACCCCTTGGAACCCAGGAGCCCTGGCTGGATACCAGCTCCTACCAAGGCCATCCTACCAGTGACCAGTCCCTTTCTTCTCCCACATCCTTGTACCATCTCTAGGACCTCAGGCCCAGAGGAGACAGGGAGGAGGAGCCCAGCCCCTGTCCTAAGGAGCCCCTATCTAATGGAGAGGCACAATCCTCTTCCCAGTAAATACTTAATAGAGATGAGAAAACCTCGATGATTAACTGTTGACCTAAACACCTGAGAGGCACTTTTTCTGTTTCACCTTGCAAGTGCCTTTTGACCCTGCCCCACCCCCATCCCCCTACCAAGCATATGTGCTCCTGGAGGCACAAAATTCATTTTTAATTAATTTAATATTCTTTAATTACAGAAGTAATACATACTCAAGAGTTTGCAATAAAAACCCTCAAACAGTTCAGGCAGGTATAAAGTAAAAATAAAATTATCCCTTCCCTGTGCCCAAACCCTCTGATTTTCAATGTTTCCTTCCAGAAATACTACAATACTACACACACACACACACACACACACACACACAAAACAACACATATGTGTGCTCTCCAATTATATCCAATTATCATTGGATATCTCCAAAATCCAAACATAAATCTCTAATTTACTCTTTTAATGTCTTTTTAATTCTTTCTCTTTCTCTCTCTCTCTCGGTATTCAGTAAAATTCTTCTTTTTGGTGAACAGTTCTGTGAGTTTTGACATACGCATAGTTCTGTAACTATCTCCATAGTCAAAATACAGAATGGTTGCAACTTACTTTTTTAAGATATGTTTGATCTTGGACATCTTCCCACCCTGGTATGAAGAAATCTGACTCTTTCATTTCCCTGTTTGTTGTGTGGCATTCCATTGCATGGATCTTCCATAACTCATTTGTCAACCCCTATTGGATGTGCATTTTGAGAGTGTCCAAAGATTCACTTTTACAAACAACGCTGCAACAAATCTACAACACATGCACATAGATATTCGCTTCCTGTGCATTTCCACAGAACTTCTAAAAATGGATCAATTGGGTCAAAGGAGCTTGTGCACATTTAATGTTGCTAGACAGCACACAGCTAAAGTGTCCTCCCACAGGTGTGCCTCAAGTTCATACTCCCATCAATGATCCACAACAGTCTACCCTGTCTCCCGGTTGGCCACAGTAGGCGTCATCAAATGTTTAAATATCTGCCAATCTGGAAGATGGGGAAAAAAATCATATAACTTATTTTAATTTAGAGCAATGTTCATGAGGCAGAGCATTTTTTTCATGGGTTTATTGGATACTTTTTCTGTGTATTGCCTACAGATGCCCTGAAACCATAGTCTCCCTCTGCCTCCCTGCCCCAGTGATTTATAAGACCTTTTTCTTGAAAATGATCTTTGTCATGTATGTTGCAGCTATATTTCCCAGTTTATCCCATGCCTTTTGGTGTTTTTTGTACCACCACAAGAACAGACAGATTAAATCCACAATAGAGAAGAGAAAGTCCAGAAATAAAACCAATGTACATGTGAGCTTTGACAGGATACAGGTGGGGAATTGATAAACCTTAGAAACTCAATGAATGAACCATATTTAATAACTGGTGTTGAGATCCGTACTACTGAGAAAACCAAGGAAAAGGTTTGTTCCTATTTCTTTACACTAAAATAAGTTTCATGTGAGTCAAAGATTTAAGCAAACAAAAATAAATCATAAAAATTCTAGAATTTTTTTTGAGTGGGAAAGACCTTTTAAGCATGACATATGAGAAGACATAAGGAAAAGGCTGATAATTTTAGCCTCCTCCCAACACACACACAAAGTTTTAAACTTTATGGCAAAAAAAAGAGTGAGTTTAGAATATAATCCATGGTATGTGATTTTTCACAGTTTTCCATGGTTTGGGCTGTATCCATGCTTTGGGATTATCTGTGTTGATGGTTCTCATGGGTAGTGGAGAGTAGGTTATGTGGCCTGCAGTACTGTAGGACCTGGGGTGCCCTGGGAAAGAGCTGTGGCTAGGAGTGGAGGGAAGGGGCAGCCACCAGGATCTCACCTTCCTTCCCTCCCTCTTACACTCCTAGCCCTTGCTGAACAGTGGTCTGGACCTGA